>CM068345.1:11970674-12165674 GCA_034769755.1 Odontamblyopus lacepedii | reverse complement strand
GCCCACACACAGGAAGAACATGCAAATTCTACTGGGACTCGAACCTGCAACCCTCTTGTTATCATGCCCTAATATATGGGTCAATGACATGATGCTGTCCAATTGCAATTTCCTCAGTTAAAAAGGTTAAAATTTCATAATAATTCAGCACATTTCTGTAGTACCTCTGACCTCCATGGAACCAAATCATTTTTTTCAGAAATCATGAGTTATTCTGCATGTTTTTTGTACTAAAGTGTTAAAATGTCATGTGGTGAGACCGTGCATCATGTGGTGCCACTAATAATAGCAGGAATTCTATGGCTGGAATTTTAATAACAGACAAAGTTGACTTGGGTGATGGTTCTTTAGGCATTTTTCTTCATTTTCTGCATTTTACAGGGTAGTAGTTTGTTTATTAAACACAAGCAGGCGACTGTCATATTGGACATCAAAAAAAAAAATCAATATGCACTAAAAATCAAAAGAAATGCCAACAGGTTGTTTCTATACACTTCATATTACTCAGAACTTAGATGAATATCCCAACCATGTTTAAAAAAATATAACAATTTTAAGGTTTTTCTTGGTCGCACCACATGACATTTTACACTAAAAATGCTTAAAATAAATGCTAAACATAGATTTATGCACCTGTCACTGTAAATATTTGAAAAAAGCAGAAACAATTTTTTTTTTATATTTTAAAATTTTACTCTTGAAAATACGTCATTGATCCATATATATTCTTATTCAATTCATATTTACCTCAACATGCTATAAAGGGTTCCAACCATAGACTGTATAAAGAAGTGAACTTAGTGTGAGATCACCTACAGTGTTTGGCTCCAGACAAATGAAGCTCATCGAGGCTAGCGGTTTTGGAGTTCCGTATACAGCAGGAATAACCTTGGAGAACGAAGGCGCTTTATTTGTCTGTTATTAATGCACATATATATTTTTATTTATGGACAAAATAGCAAAATAAAGACACCAGGATCATGTAGAGCGGGCTAATGCGAACATTTTAAGACCAAAATGAGGAGCCTGACAGCAGTTGCAGAGAGAGAGGTGACAATTTTTTGACAAAAAGTGGACTGGAGCCAGAATTGATGTAGCTGCTCACTTCCTATTAGGAACTTTGCGGCTGCAGGTCAGATATGTCCATTTAAACAGTCTATAGATCGAACTTCCTTATAAGCCCTAGAATGCAGCACAACAGCAGTACTTCTCTTGACATGACTTGTTCTTGTATCTTCATCCATCTTCATCATTCCCTCTCCCCTCTGGCCCTTTCTCCTCGCTCGCTTCGACCTTATGTTAGTTTGACCGCAGGAAGCAGATAAAAGAAGGTTCAAGGGTCCGAGGCATGGGAACTGGACACGGAGGAGCTAGGAGGCACGCTAGGAGACAAGGACAGAGGACATAGGAGGCAGAGGTTAAACTGACATACGTGATTGGACAAGTTAGGAGTGGTTTGACTGAGTGGTTAGAAGTTTGGTAGGTCTTATGGCTCAGGTTATATTTTAGTTAAAGACGCTGTACCTGATTTTTACAGTCTTAAAAACATGAAAAACAGAATTAGTTCATCTTAATTACTCACTCCAATGAGTTTATAGGCACATTTCACAGTTTTCAGAGGCCAGAGCGGAGTTTGTTGTCATAGTAAAACAAACTAGCAACAACTAGCATGCTAACTGTGCACTTCCTAATTATCCAACAATAAAACGCTTTATAATTAGATGCAGACAGTACACAGCTGCTGTTTTTCCTCCTCAAGAGCTGCAGTATACACTGGGACAAGACAAAAAAAAGAAACTGAATACGGGGCCTTTAACAAAAATGCGGTAATAAAAAAACAGAAATTGTAAAAAAATATATATATATCACAGAAAAAATGTGGTATTTGGTTTTGGCATACGTTCTAAAAATAACCCCCAATAGGCGAAATCTGCGAGGTAGTCAGCTTTATGTTTTACAATTATTATATATGTTTTAAGGCTGTAAAACATAGTTATGGGTAGTTAAACAGACATGCCACCTTCGATTATGCAGAACACAATGCACGGGTTCTCCATTAGCCAATCAGAACGCAGAACACAATGCGCGTTCTGTAAAAAAAAGCATGCAAAATTGCACACAAAACAAAAAACCCTGCGAAACAGCGAGGCCGCGAAAGGTGAACCGCGCTATAGTGAGGGGCGACTTTATTTGGTTTTGATATTGTTAGGCCTCCAGTTCTCAGACTTGTTTTGTGTGCCTGTTTCTTTCGCGTCTGTTTGTGGGTTTATGTGACTTTATTTTGGGTCACTTGTTTTTTGTTTTTTTATATAAACCTACGTGGATTATATGTTTATCCAGTTATTTTGTTTCTTAGGTTAGGTTACTTTATGTACATATTTTAGCATGTTTTGCTGATTTACACTTTTACAATCTTGTTTATTAAATTATTACCTTTTTCTACCCCTTTTTCATCTTGGATTTTACTTCCCTTTCCCTAGCAGAGCTGGGTCATAACAGGTGTATTTGTGAGATATACAAGCCTAAGTATTGTCTCTGAAAGTACAAATTGCTCTGTTGAAGTCAAAGATGAATGACAGAGAAGTTCAAAGCAGCAGGAAGTGAAGCAGAGCCTGACAATGACCTCTGACCTTTGACCCATGATTGACAGGTCAGTTCTGTTCTCATGCTTGACAAGAGAAACAAGACAACATTAGTGTACGGATATTAGTCTTTTTTAACAGAACTGAATGCATAATTCACTTTTGTTCAACACATAACCTGCTAATAAGGCAGAATATGGATCGATATGTTTCATATGGTGATAAGTGGTGACAAGTGCAGATCATTTCTTCACCCTAACTGCTTCCTGTATCTGATAATGCCACTCCACTTTTGACATTTGAGCTCATATGTCTGTGCCGGGCATGTCCAGCTGGTCCTCCTCTCTCTCTCTACTCATGTCTTCCTCTCTCTCTCTTCAATCCCTCCTTCTTTCTCCTCTCCTTTCTCTCTCGCCTTCTCTGTCTCCTTTTCCTTTCTCTTCTACACTATTTTCTCTCTCTCCTCTCTTCTACCCTCGCTTCTCTCTCCCCTCTCTTTCTCGCTCTCTTCCTTTTCTCCTCTCTCCTTTGCCCTCTCTCTTCTACCCTCTCTTTTCTCTTCTCTCTCTCCTCTCTCTCTTCTACTCTCTTTTCTCTCTCTTTATCATCTTTCTCTCTTCTACCCCCTCTTCTCTCTCTCCCCTCCCTCCATCCCCATCAGTTTCTCTTTCTTTCTTTCTCTCACCCTCTCTCCTCTTCTATCTCTCCTTCTTCTTCTTTTCTCGGGCATCTTCTTCCCTCCCTTTAATCACCACAGCTTCACCTCTGTCGGTTTGTCCTTGTCATTATGCATCACATTCAAAACAGTTTAAGTCATGACCTTCAGGTAGTGTTTGCGTAACAAAATGTCCTCATGATCTGGTTTTAGATATAACTTAGAAATACTTATAAATTATAATTTTGATATAAGCTACCATCACGATGAAACAATGGATATGGTTTGAGGATATTTCTTTTTAAAACATAATTAAATAATGGATAGATTGATACATTGTTTGGCTAGTTCATGTCTACAGTATAAACATGCATTCAGATCTTTGCTTATAGATTACTGGAAGTGTGAAGTTAATAATAATGATAATAATGCATTTTATTTATTTGGCATCGTTCTGGACACCCAAGGTCGCCCTACAACAACAGCTACAGCGCTTTTTCACAGACACATGTCCTTAAAGATGCTTTACAGAGCATTATTAACAGAGCATTGTTCATTCACTCCATTCCCGATGGTAGTGAGCTACCACCAACACTCACACACACACACACACACACACACCACTTTCACACCTACAGTGCATGTTTTGTGTTGAAGTTGTCCTAATTTCCTCTACATTATAGTAACTGAGTGAGTCTAGGCCAGGTGTCTCCAAGCTTTTTCTTCTGGTGAGCTTCATTTACAAAACAGAAACACCAGAGAGCTTCTCATTTTAGCAGCCACAAGAAATTGAGTAAATATAAGATTCTTTAGATGAGGTACAGGTTGATGCCTATGAAACATTTACACAATTATTATGCATTTATTAGTGCACAAAGATAGGCATAAAAGTATATCCATTAAAAGGAACAACGTTTATAACATTGGTGAAATAACAGAATAACAAAAACTAAAAAAATGCCCAAAAAGGAGTGGGAAGAAGAAAACTGACATTCACAGTGATCATAGGCATTTAATTAAATCAAATCTTAGTTATTCAGCACAATACATATGATTCAGAAATCTTTTGGCGAGCTACTTATAAGGGGGTGGAGAGCTACAGGTTGGAGACACCTGGTTTAGGCACTATTCCCTGTTGGAAAATTAGATCTATTATATTACTTGTGTATTGTATTTTGCTACCAACATATTATCATAGGTAGAAACTGGACAAGAGACAATTTCAAGACACTAGATTAGGCCCACAAGAATGAGACAAAATGAGATTTGGACAATAATACATAAAAACTGTGCAGTTTAGTTCACAATTTCTGCTTTATAAACTTGTACTTACGATCTTGTCCCATCCCTTTCATTAGGATCGCATTGTCTTTGTCTGTTGTGTCTTTCCTGCTCTGATTTAAGTCTGCACATGTTTCAGAAAATCCCTCAAAAGCCAATCTAAGCTTCATTCTTTCCTTCACCCTGGAATGTCAAATCTACCCCGCTATCACGCTGTCTCTTCTCTTTCCAGACTGGACTTATCTGACGTTTCCGTGACTTTTGGATTTGAGACTAAGCGATAAGGTTCAGTAGTAAGAAGTAGCGATGAAAAGGAGGGAGGAGAGGAGGGTAGATTGTTAATGGGGAGTCAATATTATCTTAAACCAGCTCACCTCCGTTTATTTGAGTTTCAGTTTCTTGTATATGGGTTGAAAGGGCAGGAGACAGAGAGGGGAGGGACGCAGGAAACATGAGGTCATACTAACGAATCATTTAAAAAGAGAAGGATAAAAAAAAGACTAAAAGGTGCGGTACCACTTTATGCCACAGTATAAAGTTTTAGGCGGCACGGTGGCTGAGTGGCAACACTCAGGCCTCACAGCAAGAAGGTTGCGGGTTCGATCCCCGGGTCGCCCGGGCCTTTCTGTGTGGAGTTTGCATGTTCCTCACCGTGTCTGGATGGGTTTCCTCCGGGTACTCCGGTTTCCCCCATCAACCCAACTTCAGATTTATTATCTGCTTACTAGTTCTGTGACTGCTTTATTCTAGTCTAGAGGTAGTTTATTTTAAGATAACTTAAAATAAGATAGATTGTCAAGTAAAATTATCTGTCCGCAGCAATATAATTTCAATTCACTTTCAATTTAGCTTTTAAGTCATTTTCTTGTAGATTTAAGTGTTTATATCTTAAGCTTTTTGCACTGTAAGTCTTGGCCAGTTAACAGTCAGGTTTATGGAGATGCAAGCCCGCTCACAGTAAGAACACATGTTTTTCATTGCAATAAAAACATCCAAAAACATGCTTTTTTGGTGACTAAAAAGTGACACTGTAGAGCTTTAATATATTTGAGAGGTTATGTTATAAGAAGCAACAGTAAATAAGCATAACTGTGAAAGCAATTTTTCAGATCACTTCCTGTTTTAAAGGATTGTATCTAATTATTTGCACATTAAAATGTTTGATTTGAAATTGTTAAGTTGTTAAATCAATGCTCCAAATTTGTCATCGCTCTGAAACCCATGAATAGATTTGATTCACATATTCATCTACTATTTTAATCTGCCCATAGTTAAAAGGTTTGTGTTTCTGGTGGAGGGCCCATCACATGCTTTTCTACATTGAGATATTATTGTTTTGTCTGAAATGTTACAAGATATGGCATTAAACTTTTTTTTTTATCTCTATGGAGACAAGCAGGTGGTGCCATCAGGCCAACATCACTTCAGATCTTTGGAGAGGCTATCAAAACACCTATAATTAAGTGCATAAAAAATTCAATACCATACTTTGAAATATTCCAGACAGAGCAATTTCTCCATGGAAATAAACAGGTGGTGGACAGAGTCTGAAAAGTTACACTCTACTCATTTAAAGAGCCATTGAACACCGTCCGAAAGCTTTATTCCGTCTATAAACAAAATCTGAAAAATCCTCCAGAGTGGGCAGTGCCCGGCGGGTTGGGGGGCGGGCTCTGGAGCGACGATTGACAGCCGACTGACAGCCACAACAATCCAACATGTCGTGGACCAATGCGATCTATAGATTTGGATCACGCCGTTTTCCTTTTCTCCACACACGGCGGGACATTGCAGTACCCAGTGGTGCCAAGTATGGGCAGAGCTGAGAGGGGCTCCTCAAGTGCCGCCCGTAGACGCCAGTGTCTGCGCTCGTCACGTAATAACCTGTATCTGACTCACTGGCGGCCGTTAGTCCAACCCGAAAATTCAAATGTCCTGGCCGTAGTTGACCCAAAAGAGGCCGTCACAGACACAGCTTTTAACAAATGTGCACTAAAATGCCAAAATAAGGCCAGGGATAGGTAAACATTTCTATTTTAGACAGCTAAAAAGTGATTTTGGTGTTTAGTGGTCCATTAAATTGCAAACAAACATGTGACAAACTCTATCTGAAAAAGTTCTTTAAGTTTGAGCTGGAGGACTTTACAATGCAGGAAGTGCACGGCTCAAGGCACAGATTTCAGTTTGTACCTTTGAACATGGATAATCTCTCATCTTACCTGAGCTGTGTGCTATCGGTTGGACTTGTTGGCCTGTTGCTGCTGTAGGAATGCACCCCCCTCCTCAGAACAAACACAGAATGGCTTTGGGAGGAGGTGAGTAAACATGAGCTGTGTTCTCATGGTTAACTCATAAAAGTGTGAATGGAGCCGGGCCAAGGGTCAAAGGCTGACCACAAGATTAAGACGTTCACTGCTCGTCTTATGTTTACTAAAGCTCATTTTGGTCACATTTTAAAGGGCCCATATTACACTATTCTCTGATCTATGTTATAATGTTGTTTCCTCATCAGAAACATACCTGGAGTTATGTTTTGTTCACACATGTTTAACACACAAACCCTGCATATTTAGGCTTCTTCTAGAGGTCATCTCTCAAACAGAAACCACCCCAGTTCTACCTTGTGATGTCATGTGGTAATACACATTTGCTTGGTAGTAATAATAGGTTGTATTTCAAGTAGAGCTGTGCAAAAATATTGAAATGCTTATATATTGCGATACTAAATTTGGTGCTACTGTATCGTTATCATGCGCTGCTGTATCGTTATATCATTGAGGATCACTTTTTTGGTATCTTTTAAACATTTTTTTGTGACCGCACTACAATTTTGTTGCTTATTTGGCGGAAGGAAACCTGTTTATGCAATATACTTGACATATTCACTGTTTTGATGATTAAAATAGATGCATTTCATATTAATTTTGCACATTTAGTGGTTTAACAAAGAAATGTTGTTTGTGAAAATGTGTTTGGTGCTTAAAAAACAGCAACATATCACAGAGTATCATGTATCTCCTTATCATATCGTGAGCCATATCGAATCGTGAGGGACACTGTGATTCCCGTGAGTCCTAATTTCAAGTAACAATAACCAGGCTTTTTGCTAAGCTCCTGTCTTAACCAGGAAATATCAGATTTTGTCAGTGTCATATGTTCATAAGATGGTTGTAGTATTACTGTATATTATAACCACACACACTGGTTAATCCTCAAGCTAGATACTCCTGGCCAAGATCTAAGGGCCATGGTTTCACTCATCCGCCTATGCAAAGGTTAGTGGGTTCACATCCCACTCCTACCAGTGAATTGCACGCTCTTATTGTGTCCTTGGGCAAGACATTTCACCTACTTTGCCTAATGTGAATGTGAGTAAGACTTGGTTACACTCATCCACAAACCCAAAGGTCAGGGGTTTGAATCCCGCTCCCACCAGTTCACTGCACTCTCTTGTTGCATCCTTGGGCAATACATTTTAGCCATAGTGTGTGCGTGGGCTGGTGGACGATTGTGGCAAATTGACAGCCTTGCTTTGGTACTGCTGTCAGACATTTAGCTCAGTGGTTCTCAACCTTGTCACACTGAGTAAAAATGAGACTAAACCATGGGTGCGAAGGCTACAAATAATAATTAACCCAAAGGAGGACAAAAATAATACTAATACTCAAGCTGAGGGCCTCACCGCACCACCATAGGATCCCACATGCCCTAGCATAGTTTGGCTGGCTGAAGGATGGATCAAATGCAGAGATCAAAGCTCAACATTATGTAAATCACATGGTACAGTGTTTTTTGTTTTTTTTTGGAAACTATTGCAAATGTGTCTTTATCTTACTCTTAAGGAATGATTCACACAGTACGACAGGCTGTGTATACAACAGCTGTGCGACTCCGTACTGTTAAGTGTCACTGAAACATGCACTCAAAGAGACATACTTGTAGACCTGCGAAGCGCATAGTTGTCTGTCAGCAGCTCCTCTCCACTCAGACCCTGTCTGTGTATGAGACGGGAGAGGAATCTGAACTTTACAGGGATTTTAGCTTCTTTTCCTTTTGGTCTATTTGTGTAACCCTTGATTAGAGGATTGCTTATACTTACTTGAATGGTGCAAAATGTTAAAATATTCTTAGTCTAAATTTAATTCCAGTTTGTAAACATTAACTCCAACAATATATTTAATTTTAGCTACTGTCACTGAGTTAATATTAACCTGCAGTACAGTTGCAAAATTATACTTCTGCTTCTAAACCGTCTCACATCCATCTCAAAATGTCCTAATATATTGCAGAAAGTTTTCAGAGTTGAACACTGAAATTATCTCTGTCAGTTGTTGCCTTCAGCCTGTAGTTGGTGAAGTATGTCCTGATGATGTAGTATTGTGTGAGGGGTGGGGGCTGGGGGGTACAGAGGACTTAGGGCCCCTCAGACCTGCTCCAGAACAGATTCAGTCCTGCCCCACAGTACAGAATAGCCCCAGGAAGTGGAAACTCGGCATAAGACCACCCATTCACAACATGTACTTTTAACGGTGTCACAGGCAGCACTCTGTAATTTATGAGTTTGTCTTGGTGTTTTAAAGTTCTGTTAGAATTTTGAACACTGACAATCGGCTCTGTGCATGACAGCGCCCCCCACTGACTAGTGCCATCGCGCTCTCGTCATAAACATCACTGTTTGAGCGTCAGGTCCTACAGTTTGGCAATGCGAGTCCAGCTCCCACAGATGATGCTTTGAGTGACTGATTTGCTCTGTAACTTGACTTGCGGCGTCAGATCCTTGTTTCCATGGACATAAATAAGTTAAATGCCATACTGTGGAACATTCTTGGGAAAACACTAACATCGTCAAGCAGGTAGGGTTGTTCCACCTTGTGTTGGTATAATTAGACAGTTTTCAGCTCCCATTTACCTTTTTGTTGAGTAAAGTTGGGCAATTCCAAGGCTGAAATCATCCAAATGATTCTAGTGAAGGTGTATGGAGTTTAAAAACACAGTGGAGCACTTCCTGTATCACCACATGACATCACAAGGTGGAACATACTGTTTGAGAGAAGAACTCGGCCGAAATATCCAGTCTGTTAAACATTTGTGAAAGAATCAAAACATGAGTAAACAACATTATAACATAGATCAGAAGACAGTGTAATAATGGCCGTTTAAAGCAAAATTGCATCTACACAACACTACACAAATTCTAAATATTTTAACTAGACTTATGTATTCATTGTTTGCAGTGTATCACTTCTGTAATGTGTAAACCCAGGCGCAGGGCAGTGGCCGTGATCCAGGAGAGAAATTTCAAGGATTTACAAATTCCTGAAAGAATTACCCTCCTTATGTCTTCAGCCATTACTGTCACCCTCCTACACTCCATATCACCCCATTCAGCAACGCACGAAATCTAACACTGCACAGACTATTCTATCACATATAAGAGAAATGGATGAAGGGAAAGACGTGAAATGGCTTTAGCTAACTCTTTACATTAAATATGCATTGTGTAACTTTTCTTTTGGAGGGTTTGCAAACTATTTGTTTCCATGGAGATGCTGGAGTGTTGTATTAAACTTATACAGCTTACATTTATTCAATTAAAGGTGTTTTTATTTTATTTTTTATTTTTTTTGGTTTTTTTGCTGCATATACCCTCAAAAACATGAATTTATATTGTGAGTGGTGTTGCCTCTCCACAGATCTAACCTGTACCAATCTGACCAAAGCAAACATCTCCATGGTGGCACTATAATGTACATATAATGTTGCAGAATGTACCTTTAATGACATATTCAGTTCAGATTGGACTAGTAATGTAATTAGAATGAGCTTTGTCCTTTTCCCATCACATTTTTGACAAATTTAGAGCTGCATTGCGTATCTTTTCTCATGTAGGGGCTGCCACCTGCTTGTCTCCATGGAAATGTTATTGCTTTGCCTGTAATGTTTCACAGTATGGCATTAAACTGACCTATTTCCATGGAGACAAGCAAATGAACTAGTTCTGTTTTGTTGTGCACTCAGGTACGGCAACTTGGCTTCATTTGGTTTGACTTCAAGGCGCACTATGTAACCTTTTTATTGTAGGGTTTGTCACCAGTTTGTCTCCTTGGAGATGGTTTTGCTTTGCTTGGAATGTTCCGCAGTGTTTTCAAACGATTTAGTCAATTACAGGTGCTTTTATTGCTCAAAAATGCATTGAAAAACATGCATTCCTACTCTACAAAATTGACCCGAATCCTGGCCTGATGTAGTATGGCATTAAACTATAATCTGTTTCCATGGAGACAAGCCTGCGACACCTCTAGGCCATGTTACAGGTCAGATCTGTGGAGAGGCGAGCCCGCTCACTGTAAGAATGCGTGTTTTTTTTAGCAATTACGCTCTTGATATTTCAGCTGGAGATGTGCTTCACATCCACACTGAACTTGTCAGCTCCTCGGTGCTAAACCACGACTTTTTTTGAACCACATAGCGCACCGTAGTCCACCATTTTGACAGATATGTGAGCGCTAACATGCAATAAGTCTGAGGAGCAGTCAGCACGGGCCGTAGTATAACACAACTCCCCTTTCCTGACGTGGCAGCCTTGGAATTCTAAGGAACACCTGGAATAATGTGTGGATTTTTCTCCATATAAGTCTAAAAAAGCAGACGTTGGAATGGGGCAGAGGGAGGACAGACGGTAGCTCCTTGGAAAGACCTTGAATTTGTTTTGGGTTTATATTTTGGCAGTGGTTTAATGGACAGCTGGACCAAGATGTCTAAATTACTGAAGGACGGGAGGAGGAGAGATAAGAGTGAAGGGAGGACGGGAAGTTCTAATGAGGGGATACATCCTGGACGGACAGGAACTAGTACTTGAGATACGTGTCTAAGAGGAAAGATGGTTTAACTAACAGGAGTTAAAGTGGCTGTACATATTTTTTGTGTGTGTAGTTTGTAAAAAAAATACTTAAGACACATGTCAAAGTGGAAGCCTCTTTAACTAACTGGAGTTAAAGTGGCAGTACACACGTTTTATTTTTTTAATGTAGTATATTTAAAAAATGGTGCCCCAATGCAGATATATTATAAAATCAGCTGTTAGGGTCAAATACTGTCTGTGTCGCAGGAAGTGCAGCAATCTGTGCTGTTAGCATGCTAGTTGTTGTTATCATTACTGTGATGAAAGTCCGTCCAGGCGTCTGAAAGTTGTGCTTGTGAAAAGTGCTTATAAATGAATTGTAGTGAATAGTTTGGATGCTATGAAAGTGTCTTCACCTGTTTGTCTCCATGGAGATTGATAACTTTACTGCGGAACATTCCAGGCAAAGCAAGAACATCTCCAGGAAGATAAGCAGATGCTGGGCCCTTTACATTTTACACCAAAATATAAGGTGCAACGTTGAGCAAAAGCGGTTTTTGACATAATATACCTAGAAATAACTTGAATTCCATGGTATTTGTTGTCTTAGCTTGTGTTCTGATAACAAATTATTGAATCAGTTGTGCCTAATTAAATTCCTTTTGACATTGTTTCCAATAGGATGAGGACCACTCTCCTCTGATCTGTCTCTGCTTCTGTCGATCCTCAGTCTGTGGCTATGTTCAGACCACAGCCTGAAGTGACCCAAATCTAAATTTTTCTCCCCTATGTGACCTGTATCTGATCTTTTAATGACCGTCTGAACGACACAGATCAGATTTTTTTTTCAAATACGACCCAGGCCACTTGGATTTGTGGTCCTAAAACTGATACATATCTGATCTTTTGGCATGCGACTTCAGTCTGAACGGCCAGGTCGCATTCATCCAACCTACATCCGATCTACACGTCATCAACAAGAGATTGGCTATTTTGCTGTAACAAGCACCTGTTGCGAGCCAATACAGCCCAATGCCGTTCGCTTCGTCTTCGGTCTATTTAATTGACCGAAGACGTGTTTCCTCCCGCCACAGTGGTACGACAGCACCTTTAAAATCGCCAGTTGCTCGCTGCGTGTGACGTCGTCGTGTTCTCCGATGCACATGAGGGACACTTTTGGGGCATTTACATTTCACATTGGAGATCACGCGCAAGTCGCATTTAATTGGAAATGTGAACGACCTTGCAAAAAAAAAATCTGATTTCACGAAAAAATCCGAATTGAGCATTAAGCCCTGCAGTCTGAACGTAGCCTTTCTCTCTCTCTTCCTCTCCCTCCCTCTCTTCTCCCCTCTTACCTGCCTGTACCTGTAGCTCCCTGTTACATGTTGGTATGCACACATTAGCTGCTTCTTCTGCACTGGAGCGTTAAGCCCGCTGTCTCTGTAATCTCTTCTGTACATTTCTGGAGGTTTTTCCAACTGGCCCGAGCAAGTGGGGACCGGCCCGTGGATGTATAGTGCTGATTGAGTGAGTGAGTGAGTGAGTGAAGGAGAGGGGAGAGACAGAGAAGGAAGGGTGACGGAGGAGAGGGGGAGGCCATCTGGAGTGCAGTGATGATTGGGGCTTACGAGAGCTGTGGTTCCCTTTATTTACAGGGTGTTCTAATGACAATGCGTTGTGACAGAGTGTGAGAGAGTGGGGTTGATTACAGGGACATGCAGGTATTTTGTCGAGTTGGTTGAATTTTTTGTTAGTGTTCTACGTGTTTACGGGTGTCAAGACTTAATGACTTTTGAGTATAAGCTGCTGGGTAGACAAAAATGTTGAAAATGTTATGCTAGTTGCACCTCCAGCTATAGTTATCAGTCAGCATACGATAATTAAAACATGCAAGAAGGAAACAGGACATAAATGAAGGTACAGTATGTAACTTTCTGGAGATCGCACATCACCTGCATAATTCCATGGAAATAGAAAGTTAAAGGGATAGTTTGGGTTTTTTGACATGAATCTGTACGTCCCCGTCAGCAGCGTCGTGCATCAACACTGGCTTACCTCCCGACAGCGTCCGGTGAGCCGAGTTCTTCCCCGGTTTCGGTGCTGATGAAAGTGTCTGGCAAGTTGGCTGGGGTCATGAAAATAAAGTGTTTTTCTTCTCAAAACAGTATGTGTTCAAAAGAATGATACATTTGCGTCATAAGATGTGAGCCATGAAAAAGTCAGATCTCATTATCGCTTGGTACTATTTTCTCGACAGTCATATCAGATTCATGTAAAAAAAACAAAAACAAAAAAAACCAACTATCCCTTTAAAACCATACTTTGGTACATTGTCCATAGAGATAGATAGGCTGTGTGCCATAGTGTGAAAGATTACAGCCAAACATTCCATGGAAACAAGTTGGAGTAGGTCCTCATCCAGGCCTATAAGAGTCAGGTTTGTGGAGATGCAAACCTGAAACAAACACAACCAAAATGAATAAAAAACATTTTATTTAAGACAGTTTTTTGGCTTTAGAGTTACACACTGGGACTTAACAAAACTGTGGTTGTGACACTTTCAAAACAATTGTGTTACTATAATAAATACAGTATTTTTCAAAGGTGCGTTGTGTAACTTTTCTGATTTTATCCGTGGGGATGTTATTGCTTGTCTGAGGTGCTTCACAGTATGACATTAAACACTGCTATCTTCATGGAGACCAAGTTACAGGTCAGATCTGTGGAGAGGCAACCCCACTTAGTCAGAATGTTTGTTTTTCTTTGTATTTTTTAGCTATAAAACCATTTTGTAATTGAATAAATGTAATGTAAATCAGTTTTATGTCATATTGTGCAACATTTGAGAGCAAAGACATATCCATAGAAACAAGGATGTGACAGACCCACAACCTTAAAGTTACATAGTGCATCTTTAAGTTTTGTTACAAATTACAACACAATTACAATTGCTTAAATAATGTAATGTCACAAATGACTTTTTATACATTTTATTTGCATGTCTGTGTAATCCCTCAGTCGTCCAGGTACGATCCATTGCAAAAGAAAAATGAAATTCTGTCAACTGGACAAGTGTTTATTTTTTTGTTTGTTTGTTTGGAGGTTTTGTTTTGGGTTTTTTTTTGCTTTTTTTTTTGAGTGAAGACATTTTACACATCACACACTCAAAAAAAACAGGAGTAAACTTTTCTTTTGCTATATTACTTGCATATTCCTCCATTATTTTTTCTTGTCCATCGGTCTGTAGTGGCCAGTGAACCCTCGTCCCCATCACTCCTCTCCCTGACACCTTGGGTTATGGACATTTCAAACCTGAGAAACCTGAAACTGTGAACAAGCGTCCCCGTGGAAACCCGAGCATATGAGGGAACGTTCCGAGGGGATTCCGAGACAGGAATTTTGCTCTGGAATTCTGCGCGTGGCATTCCTGAACTCCAGGGGGGGCATGGACGGAGAAGGGCAGAGGCAAGAGTCGGTGTAGTTCAGTGAGCAGGTGCATGAAGTAATGTTATTGAATAGAGCTGGTGAAGCGGCTATAATTATCAAAAAGTGACCTGATCTGACACTATTTTAGCGATTTAAAAGCATGAAAACAGAAACATACAGAACATTTTAAGCAGTTTGCAGTGATCCAAAGTTGTTTCTCACTTTCCTTAACTGATTCTTAGCATCCTAATTATTCATACTGATGAGCTTATAAAAACATCCAGGGGCCAGAGTGGACTTTTTACCATTTTTGCTGCCACTTCTAACAGCAACTAGCATGCTAACAGCGCACCAGTCTTACTTTGGAAGATAAAAATTCTAAATAATTAGATACAGATAGCATACAGAGGTCTTATTTTCATTCTTAGACCTGTGCCACTCCTTTAAATGCAACTCTGTGCTCAAACTCAGACACTTTTCCCCGCCCACTCGTCCTATTGGTCGGCCCTGAGTGAGTGACAGGTGACTTTAAGCAATCACAGTAAAGTGTGAACTTTCAGCAGCTGCAAATACCTTTCGTTACAGGTTAGTGCAGCAGTAGGGATAAAATAATGAATTGGAATTGTCAACTAAAATATCATGTTTCAGTATTTGGGTAATCATTATTTTATTATTTCAATTTCATCCTCTGCAAAACAAAGACCTGTATTTTCAAGTTAAATGTTTTCACTTTTCACATCTTGATTTGTTTTTAGTGTTATCAAATTCCAATCAAATTATTTCCAGCTTTAGTTTCTGCAGATACTTCTTTACACACACCACTATTTTTCTAGAAATAGGTAGAAATACGCAAACATTTTCCCAAGTTCACTGACAAATTTTGGCATTTCGGAGGATGCAGGAGTGATGAAGTCGCGGAGGGGAGGCTGCACTGAAGGACCGGTATGTGAAGAATGGCTGTCAGTCTGTGGGAGCTGTCTAAGCCTGACCCCCTGACGGAGCAGTCACTGGTCTGGTCCTCCTCCTGTGTGTGTTTGTGTGTGTGATTCTGTACAGTCTGAGGGTATCAGGACCCGTGGCGAGTACGGGGTCACAGCTGTGGCTACAGATGAGTTGTGTCTGCTGTTTACATAGTGGTAGTAGGACTAGGGGTAATAATAGTAGTAATAGTAGAAGTACAAGCCGTAGTATTTAGTGGCAGACTGGCAGGAGTAAAGGTGGTGGAAGAAAGAAAATTGGTACGTTTATAAGCACACTGTGTAACTTATTTGATGTTATTGTTTTGCGTGGATACAGCGTGACATTACACCTGCTTTTATTCAATTACAATGAAGAACATGGGTTCACTGGAGAAAAAAAATCTAAGTTAAAATTACTTAAATTAAGAACATTTTACTTTATTTGAGTAAATTCATCTTGACAAGTGAAATTATCTGCCAGTGGAAGTGTTTTTCTCTTAATTCAAGCAAAATTAGATTTTGTTTCTCATTTTAAGTGCAAAAAGTTGTTGTTTTTCTTACTTTAAGTGTAGCAAAGTGTATTTTTATATTTTAAGTACAAAAACTCTTTCCACTGACAGATAATTTTACTTGTCAAGTGAAATTTACTCAAAATTTACTCAAATCATGGTAAAACTTTCTTAATTCAAGTCATCTTAACTTGATTAGATTTATTTTTTTTTTTGCAGTATTCTTACTGAGTGGGGTCACCTCTCCACAGATCTGACATGTAACTTGGCCAGATGGTGTCACCTACTAGATACGTTTAATGCCATACTCTGGGACATTCCAGACAAAGCATTAATAAAATCTTCAGAGAACTCTCCGGAGAACACCAAAAAAATAAACCCCAAAAATTGCATAGTGTACCTTTAATTGTTGATTACACATCAGACATTAAAGGTGCACTGTGTAACTTTTCTGCTTGTTTCTATGGATATGCCATTGCCTGGAATGTTCCACAGTAGGACATTAAATAGCTCTACTTGACGTTTATTCAATTACAGGTGGTTTTATTGCTCAAAAACACCTAGAAAAACACGCATTCTGACTGTGAGCAGGGTCGCATCTCCACAGATCTGACATCTAACTTGGTCTAGTTTGGTCTCCATGAAGATAGAAAGGTTTAATGCCACACTGTGAAACATTCCAGACAAAGAAATAACATCTCCATGTTGAAAAGCATTTAACAAACCCTCCTATTTCCCCACATTGCAATAATTAGGCCGACTGGTATAACCTTATGATATGATCTCCATGGAGACCAAATCATACCAAGTTACAGGTCAGATCTGTGGAGAGGCGACCCCGCTCGCAGTCAGAATGTCTATTTAAGCAGAAAACCCACCTGTAATTGAATAAATGTAAGATAGAGTTAAAGTCATACTGTGGATAATTCTAAGCAGAGCAATGACATATCCGCAGAAAGAAGGTGAAGAACCCCCAACTGGAAAGTCACACAATGCACCTTTAACCTCTTGCGTGTGTAGTTCCTCACCTGTGAACATTTACGGTTTACACAGACACTAACCCAATTACGACTTCACTGTGCTGTAATAATGATCTCACTGAAAGAGCTGGATTAAGAGGATTTCCTCATATCCACACAGCTCAAGTACTATTACCCAGTCTCTTCTTGGACTACGCAGAATAATTAAATAATACAAAGTCATATCAAGTCCGTTCATGCCAGGACCTCTCTATCACCTCGACACCTGCTCTGTGTTTGACAGAAAAGTTTATGATACCTTTGACACACACTGTCAGCGTGCAAGATGTTATCTGGAGATTTGTCAATCTGTCGATCACTCTGTTCTGTTGACTGTGTTTGTTGGTTTGGGATTTTCCACATTTCACCCATTCATGTGTTTATAAACTCATACACCTTCATGACAGTCATTTGGATCATTTCAGCCCTGGAATTGCCTGTTTCTTCTGGACTAAAGGCAAAAGGTAGCCATTTCTAGTGTTTCTTGTTATTTCAGACATCAAGGGGCCTGTATAGAAGAATCAGGAAGTGCTCGCTTAGCATGCTAGTTGTTGTTAGTTAGCATTACCCTAACGACAAACTCCGCTCTTGGCTGCAAACAGACTAAAATGAATTTGATCTGTTTTTCATGTTTAAAGACAGTAAGAATCAGGTGCACTGCCATTAAACTAATGCTGATCTTTGGATAATAAATAAAGGTACCGATGTCTTCCCCTCCTCCTCCTCCTCCTCCTGTCCATGTCCCTCGTCCACTGTCTCCCTGTCCTCTCCATAGTGACCAGAGGAATGCGCTGGGACCAGAGGAATGTGTGATTATTAAACCAGAGCCAGAGCTGTGGTCCTCACCTGCATTCCTCTGCCTCTGCCAAAGCCTTATCCTGCCCCTATCAGCCCCGGGGCTGCACAGAGATACAGCGAGAGGGGGAGACAGGGAGAGATACAGGGAGAGGGAGAGATACAGGGAGAGGGAGATACAGGGAGAGATACAGGGAGAGGGGGATACAGGGAGAGGGGGAGACAGGGAGAGACTAGAAGAGGGAGATATAGAGAGATGCAGGGAGAGACAAGGAGAGGGAGATATAGAGAGATGCAGGGAGAGACAAGGAGAGACTAGGAGAGGGAGATATAGAGAGATGCAGGGAGAGACAGGAAGAGAAAAGGAGAGGGGGATACAGAGCGATACAGGGAGTGACGGGGGAGAGAGGGGGGGTGAGGGTCAGTATATAATACGGTTTAATACTTTGCAGGTGGGAAGAGTTAAACCTGTGCTGAACGATAATCAGGATTTAGTTCAAAGTAAAGGTGCTGAGCTGAAAGTACATGATGAAACGATTCCTATTGAATGTCTTTACCATCGTCAAATAAATGTTTTTACTTGTACTACTATTACTACTGCTGCTGCTCCTGCAACTGCAACTCCTACAACTACTACGACTATTAAAACATAAAATAAGTTATGCTCTAATGCCTGTTATAATGCCACAGCTAAATACTACATCATCCTACTCTGGCTCCCATTGACTTACAGTAACTGCTGCACTGAGCCTTGTCATTTTGGTATTAAAATGTTCGCATTAACCCGCTCTACATGACTCTGGTGTTTTTATTTTGCAATTTTGACGGTTAAAAAGTCCTGTCTGGCTCCAAATTTGCTCCTATAATCGCTATCATCACAAGCTTCATTTGAGCTCTGGGGACGTCACATTCACTACAGTCTGTGGTTGCAAAATAGGTGAATGACGAAGCAAGATTTTCATTGACACTTAAACACTATCTAAAGCAACTATCAAAATCATCATCTTGAATTTTGATTTATTCTTATTGCTTTATGGACATTTTCTACAGTATAACGTTCTCCATATGCGATTGAAACATCTCCAAACCCTCCCTCTCTCTCTGTTTGCCTGAGTTTGACCCGCGCTTCCCCGTTGCTCTCGGTTACAGGACTTTGATTGACAGGTCAGCGGGTCGCCGTGAGGAGGAGGGGGGGCGGGGCCAGGAGTCGGGCCGCGGCTAATCCCTCAGGTCCCATTGTGGAGAGTGTGTAAAAACCAGGCAACAGACCGGCCCCCGCTGAGTCCCGGAGACGCACTGGGCCCTGGGTTCATTTAGCCGTGAGTCCTCATTTGTTTGGGACGGAGGCGGAGGAGGACATGTCCCGCTGAGAAGCTAACCTCCTCATGTGTACAATCACATTCTTTAGCGTGACTTTGCGAACTGCCATCTTGGTTTTCTGAGTAAGATGTGGTAAAGGATGACAGGGCTGTTTGTTCGGTAGTGATTGTGGTAGGGTTGTCAAAAGTATTGAAAATCAGTTGCGAGTTGATACTAAAACTACCTTAAAATACCAAATAACAGTTGGAGAGTTTATTTGTTTCAATCACCATCAGACCAGATGGTAATTTGGGGCAATTCCTCACAAAAATCCTGCTCAGAACTGGGAAAATATGGTACAAATTCTTTTAACCAGTATGACCTACCGGTATGTTCCCTCTGCGCAGACTTCTCTCTTTTCAGCACTTACAGTTTATGCAAATTAGCTATGTGGTTTTAAGTTTCGTTTCTGTAAGATGTAAACAAATGTGCCCAAAGCTGAATTATATTATCAAATGGGCTGATGTGGCTCTATAGTGGTTATGGTTTATATGTTGTAAAGTTGAGTTTTTTTATTTGCAGAAGATTTTAATTAAGAATCTAAATTTGTCTAACCTTCATTATAATATCACTATTCAGTTCAGTTAAAGGTGCACTATGTACCTTTTTTAGTGGAGAATGGGGCACTTGCTCGTCTCCATGGAGATGTTATTGCACATTGCAATGTTCAAGTATGTGCAGCACAGTGGCTGAGTGGCTAACGCTCATGCCTCACAGCAAGAAGGTTGCGGGTTCTGGTTTCCCCCATCAACTCAAAACATGCAGCTCCCCTATGAACTAACATCAAGGCCCATGACGCCCACCCTCCTGTGGGCTCCACTCACAGAGGGGTTCATAGGGGGGGGTCAGGTGCTATGAGGACTGGGCGGCGAACAGCTGCCCTTGCGACCCAGCTGGATAAAGCGGGAGAATAATGGATGTTCAAGTACCATACCAGTTTTATTTATAAAGCACTTTAAAAACTTTACAGTCGGCCAAAGTGCTGTACACAAACATAGAAAAGACAAGCACAGTACAACACAATATACAGTATAAACACAACACAACTTCTAAAAAACACAGAAAACAATAAGATTCTCAACAACAAGAAATGTTCATCTCACCTGTTGAAAGCCACTGAAATAAGGTGCGTTTTAAAACAGGTGATTTAAAAACAGGTACAGACTCCACCGCTCTAAACTCTAATGGCGACTGGTTCCACAACCGTGGGGCAGCAACAGAAAACACACAGTCACCACGAAGCCCAAGTTTAGTCTTTGGGACGGTGCTCTGGAGCTGGTCTGCACCTGAGAGCACGAGAGGGGGCGTAAGGGTGGACCAGGTTGGTGAGATAAGAGGGGCTAGGCTGTGCAAACACTTAAAAGTAAATGAAAGAATTTTAAAATCGACTCTAAAACACACTGGGAGCCAATGAAGATAAAATAGGGGAGATGCTCTTGTGTTTCCAGTTAAAAGTTGAGCTGCTGAGTTTTGGACCTGCCGTAAACGGCCAAGTGCATTTCGACTGATGCCAACATAAAGTGCAGTAGCATTAAATACATCTATTTCTGTGGAGACAGGCAGCCAGGTGAGGCCAGCAGGCAAAGTTACATGTCAGATCTGTGAACAGGAGAATCTGCTAATAACAAGAATCATGTTATGTTTATTTGAAAAACTATATTTCAGCTATTGTGAGTTTAATGTCATACTGAGGAACATTCCAGTCGAGACAATATTCACATTCACAGAAACAAGCTGGCAGTGGATTGATAATCTACAGGCGCTGATTTATAGACATTTATTTCACCTTATATGCACTATGGCAGCCCTGCGGGGACAAGATTTTTACAGCTTGAAAAGAAGCAATTAAAAAGCAAGGCTTCGTATCTGACATTTTATTAGCTTCACTCCCACCTGCTTTAGGCATCACGCAACAGGGTACACACGTAGGTAACTACTCTATGCTTTCCAATACCAACAAATCCTAAGATATTTGTTTGGGAACTGTCTTTATACACATAGGAAACTGGCAGTGGTGAAGAGGGGGTCATGGAGAGGTTGAGGTGGCTTATTGTCCTGCTGCTACGGTGCAAATACAGTGAGGAATGATGGCTACACATACTTAACATAGCAAGATTGAAGTGATTGGTTGAGGAGCAGAAGTAGCAGTGTAGGACGTAGGAAAGAAGTAATAAAGAATAAAGGTGTAGCAGTGAACTTTATCCCTCCTGGGTGGCCCTTGAGCTGTCACCTCGCATTACCCAGAAGGCCAGTGGAGCTTGGTCACCTGATTTAACCAGGGTCTGTCCAGTTTTGGGTGTTCTCTGGTTAAATCCCCTCTTTTTCTCTCTCTCCAAAGGCATTCTACGAACAACCAAAACTGAAACAAGTGGCTTAAGATGTTTGTGTTTATGTGCTTGTGAAAACTATTTTAATACACTTTGAGTAAATGTTGTAGCTGCTCTGTCTGAGGGACTAGTTCCTAATGCCTGCAGTTGTAAATATAGATTAAAAAAAATTCTGCGCATGTCACCTGCATAAAGAGCCTCTGTCGTGTCTTGTATCATGTCAGGGTCTTGTAGGATTCAGGCAGGATTCAGTATGTCTGCACAACTTTTAACTGGAAGCAAAAAAACATGAGCACATTACCCGGATCTTAGGCTTGTTGCACTGGCTTCCAGTTGATTTTAAGATGTTATTGTTTGTTTTTAAAGTTTTGAATGGACTGGCCCCACAATACGTCACGGACCTTCTCCAAATTTACATCCCCACACGCCGTTTGAGGTCCAGGGCCCAGCTCCGGCTCGTGGTGCCCAAGATGAGACTTAAAACGAGGGGGGACAGGACCTTTTCTTCTCCAAAACTCTGGAACGCTCTGCCCCCCACGTCCGAACGGCCTCCACGGTGGAGTGTTTTAAGTCTCATCTTAAGACCCACTTTTAATCTCTGGCTTTTAACACCACATGGTCCTCTGTGTGTTTTATTTATTTTAATGCTTTTATTTGACCTTTTTATTATTTTATGTATATTCTTGCTCTTATTTGATTTTACTAGTTTATTATTATTATTATTTTTACAAGGACTAGTGGAGGCAACTAGAGATTTATTTTTATTTCTATTGAATATGTTTTATGTATATTGTGCAGTACTTTATAAACTCTTTTGTTTATGAAATGTGTGATAGAAATAAAGTGGATTGGATTGGATTGTCCATCAGGTATGAATGTATGTTTGGCCAATGAAGTTTGGGCCATTTCTTCTCGTTATTTGTGCCCATCCGCTGTGGTTATGCACAAATAATAAGTCTATAGATGTGTATGCTTAAATTAAGAGTGAAATATGCTGCAAATCTGTAAGCATTGTCCTGAATATGTCTTTTATTAGATTGTGACAAAAACATATGTTGTTCTACATTAGTTATGCACTGTTCAGTTCATCAAATTCTTCCCTTATTAATAATGTGGCAATGGAGTACGATTAAACTTCTATAGTTAGTTAACATAACCTATATAGCTGGATTTGGAGTGATCATTTTTGTTTGAATTTTTATAACTTATGAGCTGCTTAGGCTTAGTTTAGGCCTGGTTTAGACCGTGGTTAGGCCTGATTTAGTCCTCTTGTTCTAACCTACATTATATAGTTAGTTTAGTTTTTCTGTTGTTAATTTCCTTGTTTTGGGTGTACTTAGGGTTCTTAGTTTAGTTAGACTATTCCTTTTTGTTTAAATCCCTTTTCTTCTTCCCATTTCCCCTGGGTTTTTGTTTGTTTGTTTGTTTGTTTGGTTGGTTTGTTGTTTTCTTACCACACTGTAAATAAATTGCACGTTTCTTAGTTAAACCATAAGTATCTTGGTTTTATTTGTTCTTTCCCATTTCCTTAGCAAGGGAAACGTAACGATATCACTTTTAGGTTGACAACATTACATAATGCACCTTGCATCATGTAACATTTCAGGTGTAGAATAAAGCACTAACTTAACTCTGGTGACACACAGACTACTTCTGTTTATACTCAGGGGGCCCACCAAGGTCAGTCTTTGTATAGTTGGATTTGCATTGCATTTTAGTTTAAATTGTTGTTATAACTTTTGACCTACCTTAGACCTAGTTCGGTCCTGGTTTAGTCCTGTTTTAGACCATGTTTAGATGTGATTTAATCCCCTACAACAACCTGTCTTTGCTGCAGAAAAAAATACACCAGTGGTGGACAAATAGAGACGAATCGCCCTATCTTATTTCTCTTTTATCAACAGCCAACTGCTCCTGTGATCCTCAACCCATCCATCTGCCTTCACCTCCCTCTCTCCTCAAAAGCTCTCTCTCTCTTTCTGCACTTTTCTCCACGTTCTTTCCTTTGTATTGTCCCTTGTGTGTTCGGTTGCTGTGTCGATGGCGGCCTGTCAGATCCAGGAAGTGCTCGGATCATAGGGTTTACCTGCGTGATGGATGATCAAAGCGAAGGCGGGGGGGAAGGGGGCGAGGCCAGTGTTTTGGGACAAAGAGAGAGGGGTAAAGAGCAGACCTGTCCCGACACAGACCACAGGGTTAAGAAGGTTCGGCTAAATTTGTAACGCGCTTAAAGTTTGAGGGCCAGAGGAGGTGAGGGAGCACAGCTGTTGCATCATAGTTTGACAATGGACAAGGTGAAGAGTGCAGAGAGGAGAGTTTGGAAAAGGTGGAATAGTTATAAACTTCTGGAATAGGTTTTCAAAGTCAGCCCATATTACTATTTTCTGAGCTATGTTATGTTGTTTCCTCATCACAAACAGACCTGGAGCTGTGTTTTGTTTCATTCACACATGTTTAACACACAAACACTGCATATTTACTCCAAATGCCTTCACTAGAATCAGAAATTTAACCATGGTACTGCAAATCTCTACTGAACTAAAGGTAAAAGGTGGTTGTTGTCTCGCTTCATGACATTGCAAGGTGGAACAGAGCAATTTGAGCTTTGGACATGTAGAAAGATTAATAATAATCTCTAATTAGTAGGGATGTAACAATAACCGAACTATGGTGATATCGTATTGTCAAAAGTCTCGCAGTAATATCGTGGACCATGACAATATATTGAATCACAAGTTTCTTTGCTTGAATTAATAGTTCTGATGCAGAAATAGCTAAAAAAAAAAAAAAACAGAGGAAACTGCATAGACCATGATCCTTTGCTCTGTTTCATTGCAGACGACATGAAGAAAAAACTGTTCTAAGCACTTTGAAATCTTCATTCTTTAGATTGTGTCTTGTGAAGGCATTTTTAGAGGAAAAAGTCGCATATTCACAGTTTTGTGAGCCTCCACAAAATATTGCACTAAATATGGTACCGTGAGATGTTTATGGTGAAAATATCACACAGAAAGATTTGGATATCGTTACATCCTTAATGACAATAAATGTTGCACCAAATGACTGGTCAAAACATTTTATAATGTCAGCCTTGTTATTATGTAGAATATCGCAATATTGTGAGCCCCCCCACCATATCATGAGCTTTCCCACAATATCGCAATAAATATCGTATCGTGAGGTTCATACCGTGATGATATTGTTTCGTGAGACTTGGATATAGTTACACCCCTACTAATCAGTAATAAAAGATTACTCAAACATGTGTGAATGAACAAAACACAACTCTACGGCTGTTTTTGAGAAAGTAACCACATTCTAACATAGCGTAAAGAGTAAATTTTGCACAATGTAGGACCTTTAAACTTCTGCTATAGCTTTTTAAAGGAAACATAATATGTTAAATTAACTGGTTTGATTCATGTTGTGCAGTAAACCCACTCCCCCTGCGCCTCCAGTCTCTTTTTAAGCCTTCCTGCCATGAAATTGTATTCTTAACTACCACATGTCTCTGCAGGTTCCTTATTTAGCAAACATTAGTTCTAAAACATGAGATGCTAAAGGAAAAGTATTTGAGAGCACATGTTCTTGAAATTGACCTGGTTCAGCCCTAGTTTACATCTGTAAGAGTCCTGTTAAAACCTGGTATACTGTAGATCTTATGGTAGACAGAATGACAAATATTTCCTTGATTAGTTTGAGAATCACTGAAGTAAACAGTTGAATGGTCCTCAAAATGGCGTCATTAACAGCAAAAAGTGACTGAAACTCATGAATATGTTTGCACCAATGGGATATTTATACTAGTAGTTTTATGCTTGGTTTGTTTATATGGAATTTCCCTTTGTTATAGATTCTTTGACAATGTGAACCATATGAATCCATTATATTTTCACATTTGAACCGTGGTTAGTACTTACTACTTTGATAATTGCTGCTTTTCTGACTGACAAATCACTTGTGACCTTTAAAGATGCACTGTGTAACTTTCCTGGTGGAGGGTCTGTCAAATGCTCTTCTCCACAGAAATGTTATTGCTTTGTCATTTTGTTCCACAATATGTTATTTAGCCATCCTATCTTTATGAAGACCAAACCACACCACGTTACAGGTCAGATCTGTGGAGAGGCGACCCTGCTTAAAGTCAGAATGTGTTTTTTCTAGGTGTTTTTGAGCTATAAAACCAGCTGTAACTGAATAAATGTAAGGTAGAGCTGTTTAATGTCATTCTGTTTAACATTCCAGACAGAGCAATGACAAATCCATAGAAACAAGCAGAAAAGTTACACAGTGCACCTTTAAAATTCAAATTTCTATTACATTTTTGAACACATCAGTGAAAATTTGAGAGTATCTTAAGCAGGGCTCTACACTAACTTTTTTTTTCAGGAGCACACGTGCCCCTAAGTTAAAAATTTTAGGAGCACAGAAAAAAAAATGGGGGCACAAGTAGGTTTTCATTTCGAACGATTTTTACAGTGCAGAACTTGCGCACACCAACTTATTTGAATGAATTTAATACAAAAAACAAAAGAATTATGACTGTACTTTTCCTGCATGATCGCAGTGTTTTTATAAATATATCTTCATTTTATCTGATTAATATTTAGACTTACAATAAGTCAAACAAACTGTACTGCACTTGAACACTGTGGCCCTTTTCGGACCCTCACCCACAGTTTAAGAACCTCTTCTTTAAGAGAACTTCCACTGGCACTTTACACAAAACTGCTTCAAAGTGAAAAACATAGGTAAGATTTTTAAACCTGTATTTTCAAATTCCTAGGTGAAGTTACATTCTCTTACTGGTTTTACAGTGGTTTTTTGCCTCTGCACATTTACCAAACTAAACGCACATTGTGACAGAGTTATTTGGCATTTTCTTAGGCAAACTTCAGCCCACATATCGCCTGCTCTGTGCTGTGGGTCTGCTCTGTGCGGACACTGACAGAAAATTAGTATTGGCGTATTTGACGTGAGGCGGAAGGATAGGTGGGATACCTGCCCTGTGACGCACGTTGGTACACGAGGGTGCGCGCTGTGGACAAGCCGCTCGCTGCGGAGCCTGTGCTGACGGGCCGCACAGTGTCTGCGGGCTCCAGTGCACAGGCCGCAGAGAGACGTCCCGCGTGGTCACGCACACCGGTACAAGTTTATTGCAGCGGCCGTAATGAAATATGATCACACTCAGTATTCAGACCTTGAGTCCGTGATAAGACCGAGTCCAAATGCGCTCGAGTCCGAGACAAGACCAAGACAAAGCTCTCGCTTTAGCGGAGAAGGAAGTCCAGCGGCGTGGAGGTGTTTACTGAGTGGTGGGAGAGGTGTGGGTCCTGCTGCGGGGCGCTCCTCGTTGAAGCTGGGCGTGGGTGTGTTTTGAAGCGGAGTTTGTTCGTATGAGTGATATCGGCGCACACGCGGAGCTCGTACGCTGGGGTCAGCGCTCGCGCTGGGCAAGCGTGCGGCGCTTTAGGGGCGATCCAGGCTTGGGCACGATTCTAAAGTCCTAGTGTGAGTTTGCCCCTAATGTTTGATACATTTAGAATGTTTAACTTGTCACGTTACGTCTGTGCGCAGTTCTCCTTACTGTGGCTGCAGAAGCACTCGCACTGGTGCGACTGTTTTATTTTCCTCGTTCGCACGACGAAATATTTACTCGCAAATGCGAGTGAAATGGGCGCACTGTAGATCCCTGTCTTAAGGCTTTTTCACTCCAGTAAGCGATAAAAACGTCTCTAAAAGTGATTCTGTCAGCACCCACACAGGTAGAGCTGCAGTAATTATAATAGTCCATAATGTTGTTGGATCAGTCCCTCTGGTATTTCAGTGTTTGGTCCTGGGATTTTCGTCAGACCCAAACAGAGCAGAGCAGGTCCAGGCCGGTCCCTCGAGTCCAGTTTGTCATCGACGTCTGGCCTTTTCAGGAAATGAGCGAGAGATGAGTGAAAAGAGGAGAGGAGGACACGCAGCTGTGCAACATATGGAGACTATTAGAATCATTGGGGTAACATGTACAACAGTGTTCATGTGGATTAGTGTCTTTTGATTAAGCTTTGACAGAGGATGACGTTATCTGGACTCGAAAATTGGGGCTTGCAGTACAGAGAAAAGAAAGAAAAAAAAGAAATCAGACTGTTTTGACTGTTGGTTTATCATTTTTATCAGGTGAAGTAGTAATACAGTGATTTGGAGCGACTTTATGCCAGATGCCCTTCCATGTGGAGATGAAAAACATACTATATGATGATCTGAGTGGGCTGTTTGGGTCGTAGGGAGTATTATATGCAGTTGGAGTGAGGTTTGAACCGGTTTCCATGTGGTTAGAGGTGGGGTGCTCGACCTGTATCTCTGTCACAATTCTTCTATATTCTGTTTATTTGTTTATTTAGATATTTAGGTATTTATTATTTTAAATTTTTCATGCATGAATTTATATATTTGATTTTTTTGTTTTCTTTCTGTCTTTATTTTATTTAAATTTTTATTTTATCTTCCCCCTTTTCACACTAAAACATTTCTAACACTTCAACAGTTCCAGCTAGGTTTAGCCTGATTAAAAATAATCTATTAAAATAAAATAAATGATCAGAAGACCAGATGAACCTCATTGGACCATTTTCTACATTACTGAACTTCCCCTGTCAAATAAAAATGAACTTAAGCCAGTTTGTCAAGCTTAGTTAATCATGAAAATACTTGAAATACTTTCTGAATCAATTATAGCTGACTAATATATTTATAACAAGGTGATTCATTTTATAATAAGAAATTACCCTGTTAAGGAAATCTGCCCAGTACATTGGGGACTCATCTCCTGATCTGTGCTCGGACCTTTTCTGTTTATAGCCTGATGAGCCTATTCAGTCACATTATTTTGGTTGATATGGGAACCTGGAGTCTCCCCAAACACAGGGATAATTTACAGCCTCTTACATTACGTATGCAGGATTTGTGTGTTAAACATGTGAATGAAACAAAGCACAACTCCAGGTCTGTTTGTGATGAGGAAACATTACAACATAGATCAGAAAATAGCCTAATATGGGCCCTTTAATCATTACCATTTAACATAATGGAGGAGACATGTTCACTAATACCTACATCGATGTGTTTTTCAGCTCTTCCATGTGGCCTACGTTCTGATCAAATTCGCCAACTCTCCCCGACCCGACCTCTGGGTTCTGGAGCGCTCCATAGACTTCGGACAGACCTACCAGCCCTGGCAGTTCTTTGCTTGTGAGTACAACTAATTCTACTGTTACTGCTACTACTACTACTACTACTACTGCTACTACTACTACTACTACTACTGCTACTACTACTACTACTACTACTACTACTACTGCTACTACTACAAATGCTCTTATATGGATTGTCCTATGACGCTTTTGCTTCTGACAGTTCTGCTTGTGTATCTGCACCCATTGTTTTCCCCCACCACAAAAACTCCATAGTAACAATACATATTTTCCTGGCCCCACAACTTGAGTAATGTGCCTTATTACTTATATGTTAAACTTTTTTTTTATTAACTGGCGAGACGATATAAGAACAAGTTACCGTAAATTCCGGATCACAAGCCGCTACTTTTTTTCTACACTTTCAACACTGCGGCGTGTAATATGAAGCGGCTTTTTTATTTTTTTTTTTCATCGCGGGAAAAACATGGACCAATAAAATGAATAAGTAGTTCACTGAGGTCCAATGAAATTGTATGATTAATCACAACTTCCTTATTTCAGTCTTTCTGCTAACCCTCATCAACATGGAGAATACCAGACGAAAAGCATATGATGCAGCTTTTAAACTAAAAGCGATCACTCTGGCAGTTAAAGAAGGAAATCGAGCTGCTGCCCGTAAAATTGGCATAAACGAGTAGATAGTGCGAAGGTGGAGGCTCCAGCAAGAAGAACTGAGCCAGTGTAAAAAGACAACCAAAGCTTTCAGAGGTAACCATAGCAGATGGCCTGAGCTTGAAAACTTTCTGGAGGACTGGGTTAACACGCAAAGAGCACGCGGCCGCACTGTACAAATCAGACTGAAGGCTAAAGCGATCGCTACCGTGGTTTATTCCCAGAGCGCCAAGGTGTGTATGTGCATGTCGCGTGTGTGTGTCCCAAGTGTGTGAAGGTGTGTAAGTGCCTGTGGCGCGTGTGTGTGTCCCAAGTGTCACCAGTGAGCGAGTCCGTCCCCAGAGTTCAGCGGGGGACCGCGTCCGCGGCCCATCCCGGAGGCGCTCCAGGCGGCGGGGACGCAGAAGCGAACCCCCCGCCTAGTCTTTGGCCAGCGGTTTATAATATGGTGCGGCTCATATAATTACAAAATTGATTTTTCTTCATAAATCTGAGCATGCGGTTCTTAATCGGGTGCGCTCTGTAGTCCGGAATTTACGGTAAATAAAGCAGCTTAGTCGATACATTAGAAAAGACATTTTCAGGGATGGGTTTTCTGTGAAATCAGTAGGTTTCCACAGATATCGGTATTGGCCTAATATTGATTTTTTTTTATTTTTTCTGTCCTGTACCAGTCCTGGTGCCGATGTGACCTTCCCACTCTGTCCTCTGTGCTTTATCTTTACAGATTAAGTAAAAAAAGTGGCTGTTTGCACAATCATGCAACAATTATCGTATGATTTTTGATCCTAGGTAAACAGATTTTGTTTATATTTACCAAGTCAAAAACAAAAAAGACATAAATAAAATAAAATAAAACCCTCCCACACCCCACTCCTCTCTCCACACCCTCACCTTTACAGTAAAACTTTACTTAAATCACATTTGCGGTCCTTGCCGTGGATTTTAAAATCTTGCTTACCAGTAAATATTGCTTATCAACCACAATAGTAAGACAAAAATCAGGGAAAAAATTTAAAATCATACCAGACCATCAACAAAAAATGCAACCTGTTACTCTATAGATCAGCTACTCAGCGTAATATTATGTTAACAGAGGAAATTTTATTGCATTTTGTCATTTTGATGTGATAATCAGTCAGATCTATGGAGAAGCAAGCCTGCACCTGGGAGGAATTCATATTTTTAAGGTATTTTTGAGCTGTAAAACACCTGTAATTGAACAAATACAAGGGAAATATATTTAATGCCCAATGGTGTAACATTACAGGCAAAGAAATAACATTGTAATGGAGACAAGCAAGTAGAGGACCCTCCACCGCAGAAGTTACACAGTGTAGCTTTAAATTAAATAAACCGCTACGACCCCACAGTTCATGATTCTGTAGATATTTGGAGACACGTTGCCGTCGGATTCTTTCTCCATCACCTCATGCTCCGCTGTCTTCCTGGAGGCGGTGGTTCAGTTCCCGCTCTGATCTCAAAGAGCAGCCCCGGGGCCAGCGTTTTGATTGGCCGTGTCACGTCTGGGGTCAGCTAGAAAGAAGGCGCATTACATCACCACGCCGGCAGCTGATTGGCCGAGGCGTCTGTCAATCACGGGGGGCTTCGGGGGCATTCCTGTCGTGGTTCTGAACACGTCTCGGCTTGAATTTACCTGGAAAAGACAAGAAAGAGGAGAGGGTAGAGAGTGGCAGAGTTTTCGAACGGGAATGACATGCTACGCTTAAACTGAAATATACAGGATTTCAAAATAACATTAATAAAGGGACAAAAACATGTATCTTCTAGTATTTGTTTGTGGTAGTCTCCCAGATTTCAATTTCAGGACAAATTCTAACCTACAGATTTGAGATTTAACCAGCTTTCTTTGCTCTCTGCTAAATAAAAATAAGTCCAAGTATATTTTCTCTATGAAGCCATCTGTCTTTTAAAGGTGCATTGTGCAACTTTTCTGCTAGAGGGTCCGTCAAATGCTTTTTTCCATGAAGATGTTACTGCTTTGTCTGGAATGTTTCACAGTACGGTATTAAACCTTTCTATCTTCATGGAGACCAAACCAGACCGAGTTACAGGTCAGATCTGTGGAAAGGCTCACCCCGCTCACAGTCAGAATACCTGTTTTTCTAGGTATTTTTGAGCTAAAACCACCTGTAATTGAATGAATATTAATGTAATGTAATGTAATGTAAATGTAAGAACTGAAATGAGGAGCAGCCCAAAGCTAAAAATGTAATTAAAGTCATTTTGTCAAACTTAGTTCACTAAAAATCTTGAAAATACTTGAAATACTTGCTGAATCAATGATGGCTTACTGATATATTTATAATAAGGAGATTCATTTTATAATAAGAAATGACCCTTATAAGGAAATCTGCCCAGTACATCAGGGACTCATCTCCTGATCAGTGCTGAGACCTTTTCTATTTATAGCCTGTATTCTATTCAATCAAATTGCATGTTTTGGTCGATATGGGAAAGTGGAGTTTCCCAAACACAAAACCAAATCCTGTAATTGAATAAATGTAAGGTTGTACTGTTTAATATCATACTGTGGAACATTCCAGGTAGAGAAATGACATCTCCATAGAACCAAGCAGGTGACAGACCCCCCCAAAAAAAGTTACACAGTGCGCCTTTATTTACCATGTAGGATACAGCAATATTATGTGATTTGAGCAGCTAGCTTTGCAGTTGTTGGGCAAATGCTTAACCCACTGCACCACCACTGTTGCCCCTTTCTTCTTATAATATCAGGCGATTCTCCACATAAAATTAAGTGTTACTTGTGTGTTTGAATTCTTTCCAATCTAATCACAGGGGGAGATATAACAGAGAGAGCAGAGCATGAACACCTGGCTTCTTTGTGTGGTCTTTATATTTCAGAATAAAGTGTTGCATGATTTAGGGCTGAAAATGTCACTTTATTTTGAAATCCTACAGCCCTCAGACACTAAATCATTAATTTGGCAGTGTTGGCTTTAGCTCAGGTTCATATTCCTTCCTCAAGGACAAACTGCTGATTAAATATAATATAATAAATAATAATAGTCAGAGTGGGTGCTTTTTTTGCGACAGGAAAGGATGTTATTTCAAACTGTTTTTAGTTAACTAAAAACTGACTAAATGTTCAATACTTTGTTAATTCAACTGTGCAAAATATTTTTTTGGTCACATCTATGAGAGAGATTCAGTACAACTCATTCTTGTACATGTGCCTTTGTTTTGAACTATAACTAGACATTGTATAGTAGCCTACTACAGTATGTTTTAAAATATGAATTAGCATAGTTATAAAGTAACTAGTAATCAAAAGTAATCATTGAAAAAATCTTTTCTTGATAATATTGGCCATTCATTTATATTTTAAAAAATGCAGGCAAAAAGAACCATTATTATGGTACTGATATAAAAAAAAAAAGGTACCCAGCCCTACAGTGGCTGTGGCATTTGAATGTTGTGTGTTATAGATGCACAAATCTCATTGACTTTCAATTACACACCATTTTACTATTGTTTTTATTAAACACTTATTAAATATTATGTATTTTACAGCCTCTAAGAGAGACTGCATCGAGCGCTTTGGCCAGAGGACCATCGAGAGAATCAACCATGACGATGACGTCATCTGCACCACAGAATACTCCCGCATCGTGCCTCTGGAGAACGGAGAGGTGACACAGACTGTTTATACGTCACTTATGTTATAGTCAGCCTGTAAAAAGCACGCTCTTAGTTAAATTGAATCTTTACTGTCCCTCCAGATCGTCGTATCCCTGGTGAACGGACGTCCTGGAGCCATGAACTTCTCGTACTCCCCGGTGCTCCGAGAGTTCACCAAAGCCACCAACATCAGACTGAGGTTCCTGCGCACCAACACTCTGCTCGGGCACCTGATGGGCAAAGCTCTGCGCGACCCCACTGTGACTCGCAGGGTAAGGAGACCGTCCATTTAGCAGTACTTTTAAAGGGCCTATATTACACAAAACTGACTCTTGTGAGCTTTAAGCCATGTTATAATGCTGTTACCTCATGAAAAACAGACCTGGAGTTGTGTTTTGTTTCATTTACATACCGTGTGTTTGAGTAACCCTGAATTTTTTTGTGTCAACATCTCAAAATCTCCAACTGCTCTGTTCCACCTTGTGATGCCATGTACTGTATGAATAACGTTAGTTTTCAAGTTAACAGCTACCTTTTGCATTTCATTTAGTAAAGATGGGCAATTCCAGGTCTGAAATAATCCAAATGATTCTAGTGAAGGTGTATATGAGAAGAACTCAGCCTAAATATGGAGGATTTGTGTGTTAAACATGTGTGATTGAAACAAAACACAACCCCGGGTATGCTTTTGGTGAGGAAACAACATTATAACATATAGTAGATCAGAAAACAGGATAATGTGGGCTCTTTAATGTCAAAAGTATTATATGTTGCATTACAAATTCACACTCACTCTGGTTAGAGCTCATCCTCTTAGACAAAGTGACAGATATTTGTTTTCTGCAGTGATGACATCCGTGTTGACCGTTAAACATACTTTCGCAGAGACAGTCAAGTCGATTCTTGACTGAAAATCACCACAGTTACATACGTCACGAAATATGAATGTGAAAATAGCTGTGACTTTATCTCCCATCTGACGTGAGCTGCCCCTTTGTTGCGCTCCATCGATTGTCTGATTTTTAACCACACGTCAGTCCTTTCTGCCTCGCTGAAATTGCACCATGACTCAGGAATTACTGGGATAGTGTTACGCAGTCGTTCTTCAATCTCTGCTGATGTTTGTTTTCTTGTCACTCTTGAAAACGCACCGTGTCAGAAAAACAAGTGTTGGGGATAGTGTCAGTCAGCTGGTTTCCCATGATTCTCAGTAACAATGTACCTGACTGCTTGGCTTCTTCATTAATAATTACCAAAATTGTAAAGAGAAATTGTATATGTATAATGCATAGATTTTACAGTCTAAATTTTGTTCTTATTTAGCATTTTTTTCCATACAATGCATAATGTCATTTAACTTGACAAGAATAACTTAGAATCAAGTACAGGCTCTTTAAGGCTGAATCCCATTACACCCCTTGGCCCTATCACTTTCCCCTACCCCGCCGTTTAGCGCGTTCGCATGTAGGGGTCGGGGTGTCCCAGTCACCGTTCTGGCAGAGGGGTAGGGGAAAGTGGTATGGCGATATACTCCTCCAAACAAAGATTTTTCAGAGGCACACTCCAAACGAAGGGGTATGAGCAATTTCTCTTGCAAATCACCAGCAAGATCACTGCTGCCACAACCAAAGAGACCAAAGACCAAAGTAGTTCATAGATTCTCTCCTTTATTTATGGTTTAAATTTGTGATAACCGCTGTATTGTCTTAAGTTTAATGTTGTTCCAGTGCGTAATGGTCATTTTCTTCACAAAATGCACACTAAAAAATCGCTAGTGTCACGTTATTTCTGACGTGACTGATCAGTTGATGCATGGAAATAAAGTTGTGAACAAATTTCGAGATTGGATTGGAGCGTCTGTGCTACACAGTTGTCATTTGGATATAGTAACAGAAGTAACTGAAAGCGAAATCATTGGTTTAACCCTTAAAGAAGCTCAGGTTGTAGAAATTAGAAATGGGATTGGTCCTAAAGATTCATTGTGTAGCTTTTCTGTGTTTTTCTCCATGAAGATGTTATTGCTTTGTCTGGAAAGGTTCACAGTATGGCATTAAACCTTTCTATTTTTATGGAGACCAAACCAGACCAAGTTAGAGGTCAGATCTGTCTAGAGGCGACCCCGCTCACAGTCAGAATGCCTGTTTTTCTAGGTATTTTTGAGCTATAAAACCACCTGTAATTGAATATATGCAAGGTAGATCTGTTTAATGTCATACTTTGGAACATTTCAGGCTGAGCAATCACATATCCATAGCAACAAGCAGGTGACGGACTCCCAACGAAATGTTCCATAGTGCACTGTTAATGAGCAAATAGTAAGAATGATCAAAGACGCTTACCATAGGCAAGAAAAAGACAGTACGACAAAATACACCAATAAATAACAAAGACGTTATTATAGGTGATTTGCAATGTGGAACAGGTGAGTTTTAAGCATTTTTTTATTGTAGAAGATTGTGGTCATTCTGAATTTCTACACCGCCAAAAGTGGAGTGTTAAAATTGACTCTCACAGAATCAAATTTTACATTTTCTCAGGGTTTATATGAGTCCAGTCTGTTCTATAGTTAATTTAACATTTTTGGAAATGTTCATTGAGTAACACTGGACCAAAGTTCCTGTTTAACCCCTAAATTCAAAATTATAGTAACGTTTGGATTATAGTAACACTTTGTAGGGTTATCCTGATTTAGCTAAACAACATACAGAGTTTTATTTTTACAGTCTATTTTAGTTAATTTAAGATGAAATTATGTACAAAACTGATTCAAACTGGTCTTCTCTGGCGGGAGTTTGAAGTGGGAGGTGGGAGATGCCAAATTAACACTAATGGAAGTTCAACCAAATCAACTCTGCCAAATAACCCCAACTCAAACCCCCATTTAACTTTCAAATACCACTTTTTGTGTTAAAAACAACTGAAATATTTTACCCTGAAATTTTAACCCTTCAATTTTTGCTGCGTATTGGGAACAAAATATTTACATATATGAAGGAATGCATTTTTCCCATGTGGTTACTTATATATGTACTTACTCTGTCTGGTACATTTCTTTGCAGCACAATCTTATCTCCTCTCCATTTTGTTTGTGCAGTATTATTACAGTATCAAGGACATCAGTATCGGCGGACGCTGTGTGTGTAACGGTCACGCCGAAGCCTGCAACGCCAAGGACCCCAACGACCCTTACAAGTAAGACCTGCATACATCCACAAAGCCCGTTATAATCTCCCGTATCTCCTCCAGACATTTACAAACCTTTGCAATCTGTTTTGACCGAATACAGGTCCAAGATATGCCCAACTACAGTGAGATTTAGGAGTCAGAAAGAGTGGAGTGGTGGAAAAGTCGTAACTCATAACACAAGAGTAATTTTGTGGAGTTTTAATTGCAGAAGGTTCATATCATGTCAGCTTGGACTGTCTGTGTCTCAGGGCATATGTTATCGTTCTTCTTCTAAACTAAATTAGCTGCAGGATTTTTGGCAACACATAAAAACCATCTGAGGAAAAATCATGGAAAACAGACTGTATGCCAACCCTGTGGTTTGAATGCCATAGTAAATGTCAGGCAGGTATGGAAGTTAATTTGATGTTATTAAAATCTGAAATTGGACCAAAACATAATGCAGGGTTAGACTTCCTGTATCTAAAAACATAGCTATTTTGCTGCTAGTATTCAGTTCAGTTCAAATTAATCCATCCACAATTGTTGAGCAAAGCATTAAAAAACATGACCTTTTCAGATGTTTACTAGTAAAATACACTGACATATGTGCAAATGGAAATTAAAAATGTAATTTTCCAGGCCTGGAAAAGTCATGGAATTTTGTAAATTCGTTGAAAGTTTTGGAAAAGTCATAGAATTTGAGTATCTCTTACACACAGCTACATTGTTCTGTTAAAATATCTATAATTTAGGCTATTATGATTATTTCTGAACGTATGTGCAAGCCGCTCCAGCACGACAGTACACAATAAGGTCTTTTCACTAGCAAGGACCACACCAACAACACATGTGCAAATGTGTATGTATATGGAGACGAGGCGGGTCGGCTGGGTTGAGACTCAGGGTGGGGGCTCAGTCTCAATCTTCAAATGGCCCAGCAGGAACGGGACCCCCCTCTTAAGCGTCTTATGTCTGGAAGTGAACAGATCGGGTTAGGAAGGTCGAGTTATTCAGGACGAACTGGGTTGCCGGGATAGGCTGCTACAGATAGGCTTCTGGGAAAGGGTGTGGCAGACGTGAGCTGTGATTTGCTGGAGAGGAGTCGAGGGCGGATAAGGCGCGGTCCTGCTCCTGAACCTAAGATAATCATATCAACTACATTTGTTTAAAAGAAACTACAATAAATGCACTAACAGTATTTTGAATGATTAAAAAAACTATAATACCAGACCATAGTGTGAGGGGAAAGGGTTAATATTTCATATTTAGCCTTAAAAGTATGCTAAATTCTACACGTGTAGGGTGCTGTAAAATCAAGGAAAATTCACTTTAGGTCATGAAAAACTAATGGAAAAGTTACGAAATTTTGTCAGTGAACCCTGGATTCTCTGTGCATCTAATTATAAATCAATGTATTCAAGAACCAGTAAGTGTGCTGTTAGCATACTAGTTTTCCTTAGCTTTACTAGGTAAGGTAAGGTAAGGTTTATTTATATAGCGCTTTACACAGACACATGTCCCCAAAGTGCTTTACACAGCATTTTACAGAGCATTGTTCATTCACTCCACACCCGGTGGTGGTAAGCTACCGTTGTGGCCACAGCTGCCCTGGGGCAGACTGATGGAGGCGCGGCTGCCAAGCCAAACGGTGCCAACGGTCCCTCCGACCACCACCAACACTCACTCACACAACTTTCACACCTACAGTGCATGTGTTTAGTTGATGGAGGAAACCGGAGCGCCTAGAGGAAACCCATCCAGACACGGGGAGAACATGCAAACTCCACACAGAAAGGCCCGGGCGACCCGGGGATCGAACCCACAAGCCACTCAGCCACCGTGCCGCCAGGATAACTAGCTTTTTTAAGGGATGGCAAAACTCTGCTCTGACCTCTGAAAGTTGTGAAAACACTTATTGCTTGACATGGTAAATAATTAATTCTATGAGTGTGCAAAGAAAGCGAGGAATAACTTTGGATCACTGCAAACTGTTTAAAACGATCTAGTTCTGTTTTTCAGTATTTTTAAGGCAGTAAAAATCAGGTGCAGCACCTTTTACAAATCCATCCATCCATCTTCTCCCGCTTAATCCGGCTGGGTCGCGGGGGCAACTGCCCAATACTCATAGCACCTGACCCCCCCTATGAACCCCTCTGCAGGTGGTGAGCCCACAGGAGGGTGGACAACATGGTCCTTGATGTTAGTTCATAGGGGTGCGGGCATGTTTTGGGTTGATGGGGGAAACCGGAGTACCCGGAGGAAACCCATCCAGACACGGGGAGGAACATGCAAACTCCACACAGAAAGGCCCGGGCGACCCGGGGATCGAACCCGCAACCTTCTTGCTGTGAGGCCTGAGTGTTGCCACTCAGCCACCGTGCCGCCAAATCATGGAACTCAAATATCTAAAAAAAAAAGAGAAATAATACGTATAATGCCCCCTTAAACCCATGTCCTCACTCTTCATACTTTGCAGTAATAACAGTGTGCAGTCAGGTACAGCAGAGGAAGTGGATTTTATTAGCACATTTACCCAGCACATGTGAATCTGACCTCGGGGCACAAAAACCCTGTACAAAAGACGACATCACAGCACCAGCCCCGTGTTATTAATGTAATCTGCCCGGCCCACTTCCACCGCGAGCAGACTGGGGCTTATCTGACAGAATCAAAACAGGCCCAGTCATGTTCTGTGCCTCTCCATAACAAAAGCCAGATGAAGGACGAGCACTTTTATTTGGCAGAGGTTGTAATCAGAAATGCGCCGTGCTCCTCAAGACCAGCTGCTCCCAGGCTTTTAAAACACACACAATAATAAACAAGACACATCCGGAAACTGTGGCGAGGTTTTGATGAGTTCAGGCAAATGCGGTTGGTTGTCTCTAGTTACAGGTAAAACAAAATTGAGAGGTTATACATATTTTAGGAAATATTTTACAAACAACATGACAAAATGCATGTGTGTTTCAGTCATGATTTATTGGTCGATCCAGGTACAAAAAGTAAATGCTGAGAAAACAATGTTTAAATGTTTTTATATTACGCAAAATTGACTCTTGTGAGCGTTTAGTCGGTTCAGCTTGTTCAGTAGAGAACAGCAATTCAATTCAATTGAAAAACACAGGGCCCAACCGAAATTATTATTATTTTATTTTTTATTTTTTGCGACTGATATGATACCGATAAAACATGAGTTGAAGCTGCTGATAGCCGATATAACTGCTGATATAATGTATATTTAGTGATGTAAAAGTTCACTTTAAATCTGCAATTGTTTATAAAACTTAGGTTTGGCTCTATTGGATTTTCAATTGGGTTTATTTAGGCGACATTTATTGTTATTCTGCCTCTTATGTCATATTTAAAGACAGGAGGTCGGCCTAATGGCATTTTTGCATGACATTCTAGCCAGTAAAGTAAGTAAGTAAACTACCGCTATTAGCTTTTAGCGGTAAATGTGTGCGCAGTGGTAATTAATTATGTGCTAAATGCTGATAATTCACACTTTTATTCATAGCTCATGTCAGTACTGGTCCAGTAACATGTGTACAGCCACTACAGTAACTTTACTGTGGCCAATGTAAGAGAAAACAGCCTGTTTATGTGTGCGAGCTACAGCAGCTAATCGCTAACCAATGAGACACATTTCCAACACTCAGCCTCACACAGGCTCCTCTCAGATCACAAGTCTGCACTAAGAACTGTCCTTTAATCCAGACTCAAACCGATCATCCCGTAAAAAGAATATAATCTCAGTGTTGCGCACATGGATCTATGGCTGCACCTGATGTAAACAATCACACATCAGTGATGTGATTCTGGAGGTGTGTTCAGGGGCAATATGGCATCACAGACACAGACAAATTACTCCGAAAATAAATATTGATGCGGCAACACATATTAGGACATTTATCTGTCTGTAAATTGGATTAAATGGGCATAATATAGAGAGTCTAAGATTTAAACAAGGTAAAACATGTCCACGTGGACTACTAGCCCATATTAGCAAGATTTAGGCCGATAGCTGATATGTCTCCAAGTGCCCATATCGGCTGATATTATCGACTTACCGATATATCAGTCAGTCCCTAGTCTATATAGTAAATTCTATACAAACGGAGCTACACATTTGCTGGTACAGTCAATGAATAAGTCGATAAAATAAAGTCGATCTTGATTCCCGTAACTTTTAAAGTACTCCATCCAAAACCAGATCCCAGTACTTCATCACTAATAGTGTGACTTTTATATTTGAAAAGAGAGGAAATCTCACCTTTTAAAGCAGGGACCCCTCTGCACGCACCCTGAAGCACGAAACCCGACCTGTATCACTGCTCCATAATCCAATACAGAAATATTGACACTGACCACACATGGATTCACTTCACACGTCTGCAAAAGACATTCAGTCATCTGTCTGTTACACAGGAATTATATTTCACACCTTGAATCATATAATAATGAATTAAAAAATGGAAGAAAAAAAAGTTAAATTTATATCTGAAAATTCTGGATCAAGATTTTTTTGTTTTGTTTTATATATATTTGGGGAAAAAAAGGAAAACATTACTATTTGAGTGTTTATTTTATGTTATTCTTACCTTGACAGTTACATTCATATAACATATACTGGTGTACCAAATTTTTAACCACTACTTCAACCAAACTGCCATATTTTGAAGGTGCACTGTGTAACTTTGCTGGTGGAGGGTTACCTGCTTGTCTCCATGGAGATATTTTACTTTTTTGCTTTGATTATTCCACAGTATGGAAATAAACTTAGTAATCAGAATGGAAACAGGTCAATGGTCAGATCTATGGAGAAGCAAGCCTGCCAATGTAAGAATTTGTGTTTTTTAAAGGTATTTTTGAGCTATAAAACACTGTAATTCAACAAATGCGAGAGAGATACATTTAATTCCCCACTGTGGAACTTTTCAGGAAAAGAAATAATATCTCCATGGAGAAAAACAAGTAGCAGACCCTCCACCTTAGAAGTTGCATAGTGCACCTTTAAAGCCAAACTGCTAAAAATACAAAAGAAATGTGTCAAAATTTTACCTTTTGCCTAGTTTAATTTCAAAATCACTTTCGATTTAATTTCTAAATGTTAGTTATTCTAGTTTTGGCTTATTCTCCCAGACATCGCTTCAGGAGACAGACACCCATGACTCATCGTGTATAAAGAGAAATATTTTAATTACTACAGCTGTTTCAACATCGGACACCATTTGAGTTTGCATGTGTCTTTCAGATAATTACTTTTAACAAATGTTTACTTTAATTACGTAATCCGGCAAATTGTCTCTATTTTAATCAGTCCAAATGAAACTATGCCCCTGGATGTGGCTATTACCTCTGCAGGACATTTTAGATCGTACTTGTGTTGGAGTTTGATTGACAGGAGCTGAATCATTTTCCCAAACTTGGAGTGACCTCAGTGGTTTGTGTCAGAGTGAAGGAATGTGGAGAAGAGCATTTGAATAGGGCACTATATTCAGTAAATAGCTCAATGGTTGCCGTGCCCTGATAAAGAAACCAGAAATTTAAGGTCTCATATTACTCTATTTTCTAGTTATAATGTTGTTTCCTCATCACAAACCTGGAGTTGTGTTTTGTTTCATTCACACGTTTAACACACACACACCCTCCATATTTAAAGATGCACTGTGTAACTTTGCTGGTGGAAGACTTCCTTGCCTTCATGTAATGTTCCACAGTATGGGATTAAGCTCATCTATCTCCATGGAGACAAACATGTGATGGCAGCAAAACAAGTTACAGGTCAAATCTGAGGAAGTTTTTCAAGTTTTCTATAGTATTTTGGAGAAATAAAATCACCTGTAATTGAATAAATGCAAGATAAGAGGATAGATAAGTTTAAAGCCATACTGTGAAACATTCCAAAGCTAAAGTAAGCAATTCTTATAAAGGCAAGCATGTAGCAGATACTCCAGCTGAAAGTAACTTCAAATTGAAAACACTCCCACCTTGTGATGCTATGCAGTAATAGCTGGAATTGCCCATCTCTACTAAACAGAAACCTAAACAGAAGCTTTTAACTTGAAAACTACCACTACATGACAAAAGGAGACATTCAATTTGTCAACTGAACCAAAGTTTATTTTGGTCGAATACGTTTCGCAGCTCATCCAAGCTGTTTCTACAATGCAGAACTGAACTGAAGAAGTTGACAAATTGAATTTCTGCTTTTGCCATGGATTCTACCTGCACGACTGAGGGATTTTACACACTACCACTACATTACGTCACAAGGTGGAACAGCACATTTTGAGCTTTGGAGATGTAGACAGACTAATAATAAAGTGTTACTCAAACATGTGTGAATGAAACAAAACACTATGTTTTTGACGAGGTAACAACGGTATAACAAGGCTTAAAGGTCACAAGAGTCAATTTTATATAATGTAGGACCTTTAAACGAGGAACATACACTTTACCTTATACATTTCAAGCATCCTAATTATTCACTGTGAGGAGTTTTGCCATCACAGCATGCAGTGCAGTACAGTGCACTTCCTGATACTCGGACATTAAATGCTTTATAATTAGATCCAAGCATCACATAACTTTTGCTCAAATTCATGAAAAAATTGAGATACTATAAAATAGAAGATAGAAGACTATAAAAATAAATAAAATAAACTATAAAAGTATATCTATCTACCACCATGGTCAGAGCATAAACACATTCACTAGCTTGTTTTAGCTGTTTAGTTTCCTTGTTTTTTTATCATCAAATTTCCTTGAAACACAATTAAACTAAAACATTGCCTCTACAATGCAAATTTCTCTAATCTGGCCAAGACTTTTTAAATGTATATCAGGTTATTCATCTTGTTTTCAGATTTAATATCGACCTACTAGTTCTGAGACTGCTTAATTCTAGTCTAGAGGTTGTTTATTTAAAGATAACGTGTCTGTCCATGCAGCAAAATAATTTTACTACTTTTGAGTCACTTTCTGATAGATTTAAGTGTTTATATCTTGAGCTTTTTTTGCAGTGTATAAGGAAAGAGTTAATGTCCTTCTCTTTTCACGTTGGTTTTAATCGGATTAGTGTCCAGCTCTCCTGCCTGTGCAGAGTGACCCAAACACAGCAGGGACGAGCCATCTTAACCTGATTCTTTTTCTAGTTTATAAACCGAGGCCGAAGTGACAATGAGCAAGTTGCGAGCCTGAGAAGGAAGGAAAGGCTCATCAAATACGGCGTTTTTAAGTGATTTTAAATGTGCATTCACTGATAACGCAGCCAAAGTATTGTTTCGAGCTTGACCATGACACACTGTGAATACTGTATTCATTCAGCTCAAGTATTTTAGGAAATGCAATTCAATAGAGAGCTTCCATCCAAATTCACTGCTTCCTGGTTCTCGGTGGTTAGCTCAGCACCAGTGGCTTCCTGGCAGGGTTCTTCGAAGGTGAAAGTGAGTTAATATGGAAAACATAACAGGTTCACGGGCAGTAGTGGAAGAAGTACTCACGTTTGTTACTTAAAGATGCATTGTGTAACATTTCTGGTACTCCAATTGCCTTGAATGCTCCACAGTGAAGCGTTAAACTTGTCTATTTCCATGAAGCTAAGCAGAAATGAAACTAGGCATAGGTCCAGGTAGGGCTGCTTGATTATGGAAAAAATCATTATCATGATTATTTTGGTCAATTTTGAAATCACGATTGTTCAGACGTTTTTTTTTTTAGTTACATGACACATTTATTCAGCATTTCTCTCTAAAAAAACACTTTATTGATATTTTATGCAATAATGTACGCAAAACTTACACTTTTTTGTCTGTATATAAATGTACACTACAATTTCGTTGCTTATTTGTTATCTAACAAACTTGTTTATGTAATACACTTGACATATTCACTGTTTTTCTGATTAAAATAGATGTATTTCATCTTAATTTTGCACACAGTTGTGGTTTAACAACGAAATATTGTTAAAATGTATTTGGTTCTTAAAAAACAGCAACATACCACAGAGTATCATGTACAATATATCAATCATCACCATATTGTGATTAGGGGTGGGTATTGCCAACAACCTTGCGATACGATACGATTCGCGATACAGGGGTCTCGATACGATACGATTCGCGATACAGGGGTATGCCGATACATGGTCTTCAAGGCGATACGTATCCCGATATTTTACATTACGTAACCTATAATTTAAAAAAAAAAAGACAGATGTTTACTCAAATGTTATTTTTATTTTGGTGTAGCGCATCAGTTACAATGTAACAGAAGAAGGCTGTAAGGCAGAAACTGCCCTTGATTAACCTGTTAACACCACTTTTCGGCACAAGTGTTCAAATATGTACCAGATGTTCCAAACTGTAATAAGATGTAATGTATAATAAATAAACCATCTTCTGAAATTTAGGCATGTTTTCTTAAGATAAATAACTAAAACAAGCCAAAAAATTTCGCTCCATATGTCTCGTGTGCCTCCACTTGTGAGTGTGCGTAAGAGGAGGAGAGAGAGAGTCTCCATACGCAGCGCGCATGGAGCTAGCCTATCACTACAGCACCTCTGCCCCACATGGGGCCCACCGCTGAAATCGTCTTTTCATAGGCTACTCAGATCTGTCAATCATTTCCTGAAAGAACCAATGACTGAAGAGGTTTTGCCGTGGAACTGTCCCTCGGTCATGCGTAATACGCCGCTAACTGGGCCTTTCGTTTTGTTCCCCAAGCTGTAGCGCGGCGCCCCGTAGCCGGACCGAAGCCTGGATACGCTTGTTTTGTAGCTAAGAGTGTGGGGAAAACAAACATACCCCACACCGCTAACAGGAGCTAAGCGCTTAGCTATGCTAAGGATCAAGAGCGAGAGTAGTAGAGAGATGCGTCGCTCATCCATTCAGACAAACTCGGACTTTCTGGATTATTTCTCCACATGGAATTATTTTATGAAAAAAACAACTGGATATTCTTTTTTCTGTGGACTGTTACGGACTAATTGAGCACAGCTATTCCTGGATTGGACCCGTTTCGGACCGACAGAACCGGCTCAAAGGTAAGAAATGCGATGAATATTTTCGGGAATTATAAGTTATGGCTCTTTGGGCTCGCTGTGTGGCATAAAATGAATGATATGGTGGTTTTACTGAGGAATTAAGCTTTCAAACGATGTATAGCATGTCAATATTGGAAAAATAAGTAGGTGAATATCTGGCTTGACTTTTTAATGTTGTGTAATCGCGCGCCGGCGGGCGGGTGGGTGTTAAGTTTATTAATGTAAACATGGCTTAACAAGGCTGTATGCTGACATGCAGCTGCCTTTGATGAAAGTAAACTTAAGATATGGCCTTAACAAGGCTGTAGTGCAGAAGGAATGCTGCCTCTGACAATACGAAATGCGCATTGCAAGGATCACTTATCAGACGCAGTTTGCTGAAGCTTGATAAATAACTTGTTGCATGTAAAATATCGATACTGACGCCTCCGTATCGATACGTGTATCGCCAAGAGGCCCACGACGATGTATCCCCGTATCGATTTTTTGAACACACCCCTAATTGTGATAATATTGTACCTCATCGTACCAAAACATGAGGGACCCTGTGATTTCCTAGCCTGATTCATCAGCCGGTTTCACTTCGTGGAAACCGTCTGACCTCGCAGCAGTAGGGTTCGCTCGTTCGATGTTAGGCGGGTACTTTTTTTATTTAACCAGTCGCTACTATTTGGTCTAGTGCTGCCACTAACGACTAATTTTCTAACGATTAATCTCTCGACTAATTTTTCGATTAGTCGACTAATCTAAACGACTAATTAAAAAAAACAAAAAACAAGCGGTTCTAACACACACAAGTGCGTGTGTTAGATTTTCCCGGGAAGTTACCTTGTGTGTGCTGTGCGTGCGAGTTGCAAAGGTTATTGCTGTTATGTCTGTTGTGTGTGCTCATTCGACAATGTTGAACAACGATATGCACACACAATTTAACGAGTATGCACGAGCAACGGTATTCTCAATACCGTTGCAATATGCTGCTCATGCATACTCGTTAAATTGTGTGTGGATATCGTTGTTCAACATTGTTTCCGAAAACATTAACAAAGGGTCAAGTTAGCCTGCTTAGCATTTCAAAAATAGGCACAGCAGTCATAAAACAAACAAAAGCTAGCTTGACATTCAATAATAATACTTACGTTGTCTTTTCCTTTTCTGAAACGCCTTCAGCAACTCCGGTGTGTTTTCTTTTAAGGTGCTCATGCATCGTGGTCGTGCTCCCGTGATAAGCCAAAGAAGTCTTATAGAGTGTACAAAGCACTCTATCACCATCTGTCCGAAAGTATTCCCAGACTTTCGAGGCTTTAGGTCTTGGTCTAGAAGAAGTCGCCAGTGTTCTTGGATCCGACTCTGACCCACCGGCCGCTGCCATTTTCATACCGCTCTCAAATGCTCAAATCGGAGGAAGGGGGAAGAGAGAAAGAGAGAGACCAGCCAGCAGAGTGCGCACGGCAAATACTTCCTCAAGTTTGTTTTCTTTGGCGGTGCCATTATTTACCACTGCTGTTAGCCTTTGGTGAAGCCGAGGTTAGCCACCTCGGCGTCAACCCCGGATGTAGCCGCTGTCAGCAGCACCGGTGTCCGCCTCGGGCGCAGCCGCTGCCCGCCGCGCCGGTGTCCGCCTCGGGCGCAGCCGCTGTTAGCCGCACCGGTGTCCGCCTCGGGTGTAGCCGCTGTTAGCCGCACCGGTGTCCGCCTCGGGTGTAGCCGCTGTTAGCAGCACCGGTGTCCGCCTCGGATGTAGCCGCTGCCTGCCGCACCGGTGTCCGCCTCGAGTGTAGTACTACTAGTGGTGTGGAGGGGAAATACCTGATCTCAGGCAAGCAAAAGGTATCTGGACGAGCCGTTTGAGACCAAAAATAAATAAAGGCGAATATTCGACCAAAAAAATTGTATTCGACTCATTTTCACATTCGATTACGTCGACAACGTCGAATAATCGCGGCAGCACTAATTTGGTCATGACGTATGTAATGCGCCGGAATGCTCAGTGGTGTCCAAGTAATCGCGGCACGACCGCAAATCCCGCAGGAAGAAGGGCAATAACGTCTTTGATAAAATTCACCAAACACTCTCTTTGTTCTGGCTTTAAATCCTCGGGAATCGGTGCCGACACAAAACATACGGCTTTGTCTACGTTCATCTCGACCACTTTGTTTACTGTTGTGCTGCACCACAAAAGGACGCAGAGGCGCTTGAGTTTGACATCTTGGCTTCACAGCTCTTCACTGATTGGCCGGTGCACCGACTACAGCGTCTGGGGTTCTTGCAAACGGCTCAGTGTATTCTGATTCCTGACCTAGTCGCTAGAGAGAAATTAAATTGAGCGGAGGCACTGGGTGGCGCCAGCCTGGCTAGTGATTCCCAGCTCTAATATTAAATGTTAAATAGTTTACATAAGCAGTAGGACGTAGAGTATAATTTTGAGCAGGCCCATTTCAGTCATCATAACTTTTGCACACTTTAAACTGGTCTCACGAACAACTGGAATATTTCTATTTCCTACATACTTTTAAATGAACACCTTATCATTTCACCTTGGCCCTCCTTAAACTTTTGCCTCATGTAAAAATAAATGGAAACCGAGTATTTCTATTTCCTAAATGCTCATACGAATGTGCTTATTAAAAAAGATGATAAAACTGTTTTGTGCTTGTGTTCCCGTAGACTCCAGTGCGACTGTCAGCACAACACCTGCGGCGTGTCATGTAACCAGTGCTGCCCCGGTTTTAACCAGTTACCATGGAAACCGGCCACGACCTACAGCGCCAACGAGTGTGAACGTGAGTAGCGGCTAAGGCTAAAGCTAAAGGCTAAAGCTAAAGGCTAAAGCTAAAGGCTAAAGCTAAGGTCAGGCACTGACCCCTGACCAAGAATGTGTGTGTTCAACAATAGAGGTTAATGAAGCCAAACTGACTCATGCGGCTCCAGAGACACTTTCACAAACATGAGAAGGAGCTTAACAGTTTGGCCGGACTATAAAAACAAGCACTGTTCGAGATGCCATTGGGACAAATAAAAATGAAACCATAATAAAGATCCACAATAAAGGTTACGCAAAAATAACTCTCGTGAGTGTTAAGTCATGTTTTAATGTTATAATGTAATCTCCTCAAAAACATGATGAGGAAACAACATTATAACAGATCAGAAAACAGTGTGGTATGCGCCCTTTAAAAAAAAAACTTTACAAGAGTCTTACCCACTCCACAGTGCACCCGAAACTAATCTATAATTACGCCAGACTGTCGATGGAAATGTCTGTGTTGATAGAATAATGTTTGAAATAAAACTAACCTTACATCTCATCATCGTTGCGTGTTGAGGGACTATTTTCTCATATATCAGTCCGCTGCTGCTGAGATTTCTATCAGGAAGTACACCCCACTGACATGCACTAGCCTAGCACCAGCAACCTCTCCAAATACAAGGACTGGATGGAATATTTAAAAAAGTGCCTCCACACGTCTCCAACACTCTGTCTCACGAGGAAATGAGGCCCTATGTCAAAAAATCCAAACTGTCTCTTTAAACTGTGCATTCCTTATCACTGTTGAAACTGGTGTTAACTGGTGAAAAATAAGTCCATTTCACAAGTTATGAAATGAAAAACTTGTTTATTCTTTCTACAATAAAGTTAAATTAGGTCCTTACACTCCAACAACTTTCTGCATCAGCCAAATACTAAAACCAATGGAATTTCTTAACATTTCTTTCGTAACACATAACTTGGGTTAATCATTACAAACAGACCTGGAGTTGTGTTTTGTTTCATACACACATATTTGAGTAATCATTTATCTTTAGTCTGTGTCTTGTTTCTGGTTTGAGAGAAGAACTCAGCCTAAATATGCAGGATTTGTGTGTTAAACGTGTGTGAATGAAACGAAACACAACTCCAGGTTTATTTGTGAGGAGGAAACATTATAACATAGATCAAAAAACGTCAAAAAAGTGTTGGAACCTTTATTTGAGTCGTTTGATCATTTCTCACACAGTTGCCTTGACATCCATTCCTAGTTTTAGTTTTTACTATCTTGACCGTGGCCCTATCAGTCACATGTCGCAGCTGCAGATAGAGGAGCGCTTGTTTATTGAGCGGGCACGTCCCAGGTGCTGAGGGGCAGATAAGACCTTGAGTCTGCTGTCTCTGAGTCAAGAGGAAACACTGGTCTGGACTTAAGCTTTATCTCCAACACAACCAGACAGATAGAGATGAGGATTAAGTTAAAAGGAGCGCTTCTCCACTGATGGGCAGGGACCTAAAAGTGGCACTGGTGAAAGGGAATATTTTAAGTAACAATTTTGTGAGAAAAAAAATGTGCGCTTTGACACATCTGTCCACAGAAGACTGATATTTGCAAAGCAGTTTGCAGTTTAAGAAAAATTATCTCAGCAAAAGTTTTTCATTCATCCCAAAGATGAACCCCAAAAGCAAGTTTTACCATCAAAACTCTTTTTCTGTGCTCTTTCATTCATTTAATTCTGCCGCTCAGAAGTTTTACTCCTGCTCTCAGGGACTACAGAGAATCACAGGTTTAGTGCAGTTTGACTCTGGGGTTCACACTTTATACAGATGAATTTTGGACTGGAAAAGCTTTACTTTTTCATCTAAAAACTGTCTGTATTGTATTATGTAAAATATAAAGGTACATCACCAAATTGCAAAGTAAATTTTGCAATATTTGATCAAAAATATTTATGCAGAAAAAAATTGAAAGAAGTTGGAATAGCAAATACATGAACATTACTTTCTTTCTTATTTCTTATTTTGTAAAGCACTTTGAATTATTTTGTGTACAAATTGTGCTGTACAAATAAACTTTTTGTACTGTAATATTGATGTGTTCTTGAAAATCAAACAAGAACTGTATCTATCTGAAGTCTGTATGTGTCTGTACATGTAGCCTACTTAATGTGGCCACTTCTCTGTTTGACTCGTGTGAAATCATTTCTTGTTAGATTTTAGCTGCTCATAAATTTAGATTTGCCATTATGTTTGAGTTTCTGTACTGAAAGTGACAGTTTGGGCCAAAGTCCTTTAGCACACGAGAACAGACCTGTAGTACTGAAAAAAAAGGAGAATTCACTGATCATGTGTGTTCGGGAATGAAAGCTGTGTCCAGTGTTCTGAGAAAGAGCCTGAAAACTGTGAGAGCTGATAAGAAATGTTCCTGGGCCCATATTCAGATACACGTTTGAATCAAATTATAAAACTGAACCAAGTTTCAAAAAATGTGCTGAAATGAATGAAAAATAAACTGTAATTGTTTATGATTTATGTTTATGGCCCCAGTAAATATTTCTTTCACGAAGCATCACTAGTTTTCCTTCCAAATCTGACCTTGTACAAACAAAATTAAAATAAAATTGGGCCCTGCAACGTACAAGACACTATAAGAGCCAGTTCAAAGTGCTTCTGTGGCAATTATCACAGTCTTTAATTATCTGCTTTGATTAGAAACATTAACTTTCTAGATCAAACTCAGCCTAAACCTGATGTGGTTTAGGTAATGATACTGTTACCTGACCCTGCTTTAATCTGCTGCATAAATGAACATCCGTGCAGACATTTGCCCGATGTTTTGTTTGAAATCTAAAGCCTTGATTGATCTGAAGAATTAAAAAACACAAACTTTACCTAACTGGGTTTTCCACATTTGTATTTTAGCCTGTAATTGTCACCGCCATTCGTTTGACTGTTACTACGACCCCGAGGTGGAGCACAGGAGGGAAAGTCTGGATGCACATGAACACTACAGAGGAGGAGGGGTCTGTCTCAACTGCCAGGTATAGATGAAAAGTTTTTATGTTTTATAAGTGTGAGAATTTGACAACATAAGTGAAAATACGTTGTTATCTTTTCGACTTAGCATCATACGACTGGCGTGAACTGTGAGCGCTGTATCCCGACCTACTACAGATCTCCAGACCACAGCATCGAGTCCCCACTGGCCTGTTCACGTGAGTAGTTTAGTTTATTTGTTTATTTATCAGGGACAATGCGCATGAAAAGCATTGACCTACACAAAGAGGTAATATGTTTGTGTCAGGTTATGGTAAAATCGATCATTTCCATCTCCAGTCTCTGTCATAAATGCCAATAAAATACAATATCTGTTAATGTAGTTATTCATCCAGTCAATCATTAAGTAAAACTATTGCCCTATTTGATCTTAGTCACCACATCCATAAATATTTTACATACTTGCTACATTGAGAAGAAGCTAAACTGGTCAAATATGGTTTAGATAAAGTGAAATTTCCTATTCCTAGTATAAAAAAATCTAAGTGTAATTTTGATTTGGGCCAAGGGATTTCTGAATTACACATATCATGCTGAATAAGTACAATTTGCTGAATTAAATGCCTATTAACATTGTACACGTACCATTTTGTTGCCTAACTTTGTACACTAATAAACTGATAATGTTTTATACATATTTAACTGTATCTCATCTAAGGCTTGCTGGATTATATTTACTGTACTTGCGACTGCTGAAACTATTAGCCCTCTGGGATTTTTGTTTTGTAAAAGTAGCTCACCGGAGGAAAAAGGTTGGAGACCCCTGGTTTAGATGTCCTTTGGCATAGATTGTTCTTACTTTTAGCTACTGAAATCAAATCAGTGTTTCCTGCAGCGCTTTCTAGTTAAGGCGGCTGCACTGACAACAACTGGCCCCCGCTGTGACTACGTCCCTCCAAATCTCGTTAATCCTCACAAAACTACAGTTGTCATGCCCCTGTCCACACTTTCCAGCATAATATCTCCTCGCACCCCCCTCCCTTACACTTTTTCTCCACGACACGGTATATACCACATTGTCTGCAAATTATTTACTTTGAGGGTAGAGGAAAATCTTTTCATTCATTATTGCTGTGTTATCAGAGAATCTTACATTCTCCAAAAAGGAGATGAAAACCAGCTCTCACAGATAGTGGATGACACATTTTGGATTGTTTAGTCTCTTGTGTTAGTTTAGTTAAACTAATATGATTTGTCAGTACTGAGTACACTGACAGAAATAGCGTGAAATGGCTGAGGGCCTGGACAGAGATCTTTTTTGCATCAAAACTAAAGAACTCTAAATAATTGCCTGGAATGAAAATAAAAATTCACGTGAAAAGTCTAAACGTGAATTAATGTTGTCTGGTGTTGCTGTCTGTCAGTTGTTACGTTATAGTTACAGTTAATTATATGTTCATTTACAATCTAATAGTTTTCCTCGTTATATTTTGTCAGCGTGTGACTGCCGCTCAGAGTTCACAGACGGCACATGTGAGGACTTTACTGGTCGATGTTTCTGTAAACCAAACTACACCGGAGAGAACTGTGACTCCTGCGCCAGCGGCTTCATCAACTTCCCCGAATGTTACCGTGAGTTACACAGAAATTATTTACAAAATGTGTCCATCCTCACTCAAATATATGACCATTTACTAACTTTGTATGCTATGTCCTTTAGCCATTCCCACATATCCAACCAACAACAACAACGGAGAGGCCAAACCAGCTGGAGAGATTATCAGTAAGACTTTTATTTCATGGTTGTTTATTCTACTGTGTTTGCTGATACATTTTAAGGAGACTTTTTCCACATTAGTCCATTAAAAAAAATAAGAATATCATGAGAAAGTTCAATATTTTTGTTACAGATTTCAGAAAGACAAACCCATATATTATATAAACTCATAACTTCATAGCTTTCTAGCCTTTATTTCTTGACATTTTGGTGATTATCGCTTACAGATAATAAAAAACCCAAATTCAGTGTCTCAGAAAATTAGAATATTACATATATATTCTATATTGTCTGCCTCCTTTCTTGCTCCAAGTTCATTGTCTGATTAATTAAGATGCTTGGAATTCATGGTGTCAGTGAGGAACAACTTTGCAAATCGTTTCTGTTTTTAAGGCAATAAGATTAAGTACAGCGCTTCTAATAGTACTTGTCTTATTGGTGCATTTTTTGTATATTTCTTGTGTTTTTACCTGTTAAAAATGTGTCTAGAGGTTTATGGGAGTATCTTGCATTAGGATATGATAAGATGTAATTGTATACACCAGGTTAGGCTGCTCTGTTATGCTTACATGGGGAGGTTTGTTTGTGACTAAATAATGTGGGAAGTCACGCTGGACTTTATTCTCACTAGAAATTTAATTGTTGTTTACATTTCCCCCAATCTGATAGCAAAATTGTGCATAGTTTAATGAGAAAACTGTTGATCGGGGGGAGATACCTATTCAAAATTCTCTATGCCTGTGCCAAAAAGGCAATTACTCGTAAATGGCTCCAACCAGATCCCCCCTCACTAGAGGACTGGTTACAAATAATTGAAGAAACACATAAAATGGAGCGTCTGGCATATATGCTAAGGCTTCAAGCAGTTGTCTATTATGCAAGATGGGGCAAATGGTTTAAATATCACAGTGAAGTTTAATTAATGTTTAGTGCTGCTCTAGATCTCTACCTATAAAACAGAACCATTCCAGAGTGAACTGTGTGTGTGTATATATATGCACATGTGAGTATGTGTAGGAATAGTATGTATATCTGTGCATGTATGTGTGCATATAAGTGAAAAGATATCCATATTTTTCTTACCATTTAAATGTAAGTTAAGTCTTGCCGACGGTGCCTGTGTTTGGATTTGTTCTTTTTTTGTTCTATATAAAATGCTTATAGAGAAAAAAAAAAGAAAGAAAACAGTTGATCTTCACCATTATACATATACTGTATATACTCATTAGTTATATAGTTTCCTTTTTTTCCCAAACTGAAGCCTTTTTAAAGCTAATTACAGAAGGCACCATTAAATCACCTTAAACATACTGTAGGTACTTAAAAGACATCCTATTCTTATTGTTATATAAGTTCTAGGCCGACCAGCTTTTTTTATGGTCTTAAAAAGGTGAAAAATTCTTACAGCAAAGTGTCTTGCAGCGTTCAAGTTATTCCTCGATTTCCAAATGCATTCCTAGCATATTAATTATTCACCATGATGAGTTTATATTATTTTTTTACTACCATAAGAGGCCAGAGCAAATATTTGAGACCTGTGGTGAGCACAGTAGCACAATAACAGCACATTAGCATCACTTTCTGGTTTGTGGATGATTAAAAATGCCTTATAATTATAAACAGACTGCGCATTTTGTTCCTCAGAGCTGCTTTCACAATATATCTGTACTTTAAACTAAACAAATGTAACTTTAATATAAATGTGTGCAGATTGTGAGTGCAGCGCTGCGGGTACAGTGGATAACTCGTGCAGACCAGACCCCAGGACCAGGACTTGTGTATGTAAACCAGGCTTCACCGGAGACCACTGCGATACCTGCGCTCCGGGCTTCCACGGACTCAACTGTCAGGGTGAGAGAGACACGGAGGCTCTAATCTACTGAACTACGTCGAGCATGCAAACAACTGTAGTCTAAAGAGAGTGAATAGGCACGTCAAGCACTATAGCTGTTATTAATGGATGTAAAAAGTAGTATGGTTTTTAAAAAAGCAAAGGAAACTACATAGACCATGATCCTTTGCTCTACGTGTCATGGCAGCCAGCACGATACATTTTAATAGCACTGTACCTGATTTTTTTTTACCTGATTTAATTTTAATTTATTTCCTCCTACTTGCTTTATGCATTCCGAAAATCCTTATTCTTAATCACTATGAGTTTATAAGAACTTTTCTCAACTTTCAGAGACCAGAGCAGAACAACTAGCATGCTGACCGCTCACTTCTTGATTCTCTGACAATAATAAAGCTTTATACAGGGTTCCTACGGCATCTGAAAAAGTCTTAAAAGCATTGATTTTATGAATTTTTTTGGAAATAATACCTGAAAAAGTCTTTAAAAAGTCTTGAATTTTTATATCTGGGTCTTAAACTTTGTGCAGTACGTAACTTCTCTGTATGGCATTTCTCCTCAAAAGTTTAATTTGTCAAACAACATTATTTGGTTAAATCTTGTTGCCTAAATAAAGAGCTGCCAAACCAATAATTAACAACACAACGCAGCTCTGGGTCAAAATGCCCCGCACATGTTATTGAAGATCACACGCTACAGCTCCACCAAAAACAAGCTCAGCAGAAGTGTAAAATTAAAAAAAAAAAAAGCTCAGCAGAAAGTTTAATTTAGGCCGTTATGCTGTTTTTTAACGTTGGTTTTACGTTATCGAACGAACCATTTCATGCTGGAGTTGAGGTGAAGTCTCTCTTCTCCCCAGATTCCTTTGTCTGAGAAATAAATTAACACAAATTCAATCATTTTGTTTTTCTTTGCCGGTAGGTATTACGTTTTTATATAGTCTTAAAAAGGTCTTAAAAATACTTGAATTTAACTTGAAGAAACCTGTAGAACCCTGTTTATAACTAGATGTATACAAGGAATTTGGATGGAAAAATATATCACGTTTTTTTATAACTCCATACCAAAATGCCCATTATTCACAGGGAAGTAGTGGGTGTTGGAGAAACTGTGGCTGCCAAGAGGTCCAAAATTACCATGTGTTTTGGGACTGTCATGAGATCCATAAATATTGGACTGAAATTAACAAAGCACTGCAATAAGTCTTTAATATGACCATCCCACTCGACTTTAAAATCATGTACCTGGGCCTCAAAACCCACTGCCATAAACATGATCTATGGACATCTCTGGAACATACTTCTGGGAAAAAGGCCGTTACAAAAAAACGGATGACACAAACTGCACCATCAATAAAAGAAAATGGAAAACATTTGGACTTAATTTGAAATTTAACCTCTTTGACAAACTTTGGACTAAATGGGACTCATACGTGGACATGATGTATCATAACATTATTTCAATTTAATGTAAGTTTTAATATAGGATGCAATTTGTCTGATGTGTTCACGCTCTATGTTGTGTTCAATATTGTATGTCTATATGTTCGTTTTTTCAGAAATGCAGAAATAAATCAAATATATTAAAAAAATAACTAGATGCATACAGTACACAGCTGCTTATACACTCTATATGAACTGCGGCAACAGAGATTTTGCTCAAACAAATGAGAAAAATCATGTACGGACCCTTACAGACGCCCATCATTTCCATAGATTTCAAATTACATTATATTAATCTGTATTACACAAATAAGATTATTATTTGTGTATATTTTCTTCTTCACATCTGTTGCACACATGCCACTCACTAACATGTTCTTCTACTAAATATTTGCTCAATCTATTTTTCCTTTCATTGTTTTTGCACCACTTCTGAACTGAGACAGGAACTTAGAACATTTTATTTATTGCTTTGTTTGTTTGTTTTGCACGTGGGGCATTCTGGCCCGGACACACTGACAGACTTACCCCAAATGAACAGCATTCCTCACCAGGACACTAAGCTCTGTAAAGTCTATGGATCTTTACACGTCTGCTTCAGTCTGGGAGCCAAAAAACAAAACAAAAAGTCAACTCTTAAAGTCTGTGTTCAACTGAAGCAGGTTTCCCATAGGATTAATGTTGTTCACAGTGTAGTTGTGTTAAGAAAGAACACAATATATATATTACTTTATATATTTATTTTGGAAACGTCGTATGCATAGGTTTCAGCTGTGATATCAGTTATATGCAACATTTTAAGATTTTTTTTCCCATTCAAAAGATATAATATTTAGTTTTAAATCACTTAAAATTACTACAGCAACAGTCCTAATTTGTCATCATTGTGAAACCCATGGATATAATGTTTAATGTTACATCATATAGGACAAAAAAATATATATATTTTTATTTTTTATTTGAGTAGTTGCATTTGGTTATTATTCACTTTAGATCTGTTTATAATCAAAATTGTACTAATGGGGTTGTACATTTTTTCTTATTAATTATTCAATGAATTACTTCCATCCACATATAAATATTTTAGCATAGAAATCTTGAGGTTTTAATCTGGTGAAAACATACAAAAACATGAATGGCGGTTTCATTTCTACTAATTACTATTAAGAATACATGTAGAAATAAATAATTTTATCCCCAAATGCACCTGCTGGATTCAAATATATTATCATTAAGTGTGTGTTGAAAGTGTGTGTTTGTGTCCTCAGCTTGCCAGTGCTCCAGTCCCGGGTGCCTGGATGGGTCGTGTGACTCCGTGACCGGACACGGGATCTGCCGCAGTGGATTCCAGGGATACGAGTGTGACCGATGTGCCCCCGGGTACTTCAACTACCCCCTCTGCCAACGTGAGTCTTTATACAGTCAATGATACAACCACTCAACGATACTGAGAAATTCTGTGTGTAGTCTGCACCCTGAATCTGTAATATGTGGACAGTGGATTTACTTTCTCTGTTTTTATGTGATCGAAAAGGCTCCAGGCAGCAGATGTTTGTGAAAAAGTTTACATGATGTGGTCTGGATAAAATAGTGAAAGCTCAGGCTAAATCACTCATGTCAATGTAATGAACATCCAAAAATCATCAGTTTAAGTTTAGTTTGTGATTTCATTTTCTACAATCGACATTTCATCATTCAAAACAACAGTACAATTTTGCACTGTGGTTTAAAGTGGCTAGTGTCAAATCAAATATCAAGCATATTTTTAACAATCGTGCCAAAATAAGAGTTAGGACGCCAGCGCCAACAGCAAAAAATTTTGATGTGTCGTTAGGCAAGACACTTAACCCACACTGCCTAGTAAGAGCATGGTCTGTGCACTGCAAATTTTTTTGATCTGACCAAGATTGTAAAATTTATATCAGGTTATTCATCTTGTTTTCAGATTTATTATCTGCTTACAAAACCAGAGACTGCTTAATTCTAGACTAGAGGTCGTTTATTTTAAGATAACTTGCCAAGTAAAATTATCTTGCTGCACGGACTGATAATTTCACTATTTTTAAGCCATTTTCTGATAGATTTAAGTGTTTATATCTTAAATTTTGTCCAGTGTGTGGCAGCCTTGTTTCTGTCATTCCTCTCCAGGGCAGCTGTGGCTACTCGGTGAATGAATAATGTGCTGCAATGATTAATGATTTAGCTGATGTAAGACCTTTTAAAGTTAAATTTAACATTAAAACCACCTTTTTGTTCCTCAGTGTGTGGCTGCAGCAGCATCGGCTCTGTCCCTGAGGTCTGTGATGCCTCCGGCCGATGTCTCTGTAAACCTGAGTTCACTGGACCCAGATGTGAACAGTGCAGATCTGGATTTCACTCCTACCCCAACTGTGAAGGTACGACACTCACACAAGCACCTACATTTTTACTATACAGTTCTGTATGTGTCCTGCTCCCTCTTAAAGCTTAAAGCACATCTGGGAACACTTCCCCTCCTCATGAAGTGTTATATTAGCCTGTAAAACTTTTATGATCCGTTATTCTGGCTCCACCTGCACAAGATGAATGGGCCGTACTATAAAATGTGACTAAGTGGTCTATGGGCAATTGTATGAATAAATAAAGGGTTTAATAAATGTTGATGTCAGGTGGAGTAATACTCTGTTTGACATGGCGTTCACTTAAGCCATGTGTTTTCACTCAGTTTATGTGTTTTTGTGAGAGGATAGAAACACGCTGTGACCATTGAATACTGTTGCTGTGTTCTTGAGCAAGACACTTCTGCCTCCTTGCATTGAGTGTTTGCGTATTTTTGTCTTACCGTGCGTGAACGGGGTGAAAATGGTACAGAAAATCTAAATTTAAACCTAGAAATTCGAATTTGCGTCCATATTACCCACCGTTTAGCGCATGTTACTGTGTGTTATAGTGAAGCAACTGCAAATGTTCAACCAGTTTTAAAGGTGCACTGTGTAACTTTTCTCGTGGAGGGTCCGCCAACCGCTTGTCTTTGCTTGGAATTTTCCACAGTGAAGCATTAAACTAATATATCTCCATGAAGATAAGCAAAAAGGCAAAGAAACAGATCAGATCTATGAAGATGCAGCTCAGTGTATTGTAAAAATCCTTGTTTTTCGTGGTATTTTGAATCGATAAAAACAACTGTAATGGAATAAATGCAAAATAGACAAGTTTAATGCCATACTGTGGAGCTTTCCAGGCAAAACAATCACCAGAAAAGTTCCACGGTGCTCCTTTAAACTTTACAACTAGAGCACACAGCTGCTCTTCTTCCAGTCATGTGAAATACCAATGCTTCTTTATCTTAATTTGGTCATAAGCTGCTTCTTCGTCTGCGGGAGCATTATGTCATACTTTTGGTGGACGGCCCGCCACTTAATTGTTTCCATGGAGATGTTATCGCTTTGCCTGTAATGTTCCACCATGTAGCATTCATTCATAAAACACTTTAATGTGCACTGTTGTTGTTAAGAAAGAAAAACTGTAATTTGTATTTATTTATTAGAGGAACAATGCAGCTTAAAGACAAGACAATACAAAAACAACAACATATACCTGTAAACAAAAACATACCTGTAAAAAACAAAATAACAAAAAACAAAAAAGAACATCCCTGTAAACAAAAAAACATAAACCGATAAAAAACTAAATAAACAAAAAAAAAACCATTTACTTGTAAATACATGATCATAGCCAAGGCTAATTTCCAACCTTAGTCCCATAGTCACAAAACCCACACACACATTAATAAAACAACATAAAGACATTACATTATGATGACAGTTAACCTTATTATTAACTCTTTTCAACCAGGGCTGGACGATTTAGGGAAAATATTTATTTGGGGATTTATGTTTAAGTAAGTCTGTTTTAAACATGCCTAGAAAAAAATGACAAAACTGACTGAACTGACAAACTGATACAAGAATCATATTTCAGAGCATGTTTGTACAGATCTAAACTACAGGGTTAGAAGTTTTTGTGTAAACGCTGTAATCCACCTTTTACCTGGCAAATCCAGAAAACTTTCTGTATTTTCACATCGAAAGATTGGCCAAACTTGATCATTGGTCACTTATTATTTACAAATTAGAATCATCATTTATCTCACCTCAGATTAACAGAGGTTCCCTTATCGAGTCTGCAGAAATCCTCCATGTTTTTCAGTCCTCTGTGGTATTTTTTTTTCTTTTTTTCCCAATACGGACAGACATACATCGAATAAACAATGGCAGAAATCACAAATATGAAAACAGCAACCCAGATGTTACATATAGGGTAAGAGGTCCATTTCCTTCTTTAATCCTGGATCGGTTGTGGCGCTTAGTTCATGGATCCAGTAAGACTCTCGTTGTAAAAGGTGCTTAAGTCGATCTCCTCCCCTAAGGTTCTGTGGTACATCGCCATGGCCTTTAAGGAATTCAGGCTACTTATCTATACTGGCAAGGCAAGGCAGGTTTATTTGTATGGCACAATTCATACACAAAGTAATTCAAAGTGCTTTCCAGAATAAGAAAGACATTAAAATCACAACACAAGCCAATCAAAGCATTAAGAAATATCATGAAATTAACACTAAAAGAGAAGAGAGAAGCGTGCAGAATTAAAAACTCTTCTTATACTGTACCTCTTCTCTCTCCAGTTTGCACCTGTGACCCTCGCACTGCCCTGGACACCACCTGCTCCTCTTCTGGGCACTGCCACTGTCGCCCAAACTACAGCGGACCCTCCTGCGAACAGTGTGCCCCCGGTTTTTACGGCTACCCCAGCTGCTCCCGTAAGCCTCTCAATCACCAGCATCAGCATGACACCTAACGGGAGTCATACAGGACTGTTTTCTAATATTCCGTGTTATTCCAGCTTGTCAGTGCTCCGCTGAAGGCTCCCGCTACAGCAGCTGTGACCAGGAGAGTGGCCAGTGCTCGTGTCTGCCCCATGTGGTGGGACAGAGGTGCGACAGCTGTGCTCACGGGGCCTACGGATTCCCAAACTGCCAATGTAAGAGCTATATTTTTACTTATTTTTAATTTATTATTACCATTTCTCTTTGTTATTATAATATGTTGTGATGTGTGAGCCCCTATGTCCAAGTAAATCTCCTTGTGGATCAATAAAGTTTAAGTCTACAATAAGTTTGGATTGTTATAACAACTAAAGAACCAATCGGGAGTGAGGTTGTTGAAGCTACTCCACTCTTCCCGCCCACACCGCTGGTTTGGCCTTTCAAGATAATCACTTTATCAACTTATTTTTCAACACATGAAAGCTGCACCAATATGTTTTGAAGCTCAGTATTCATAAAATGTGCATTTTCTTAGCAAAATTAGGGAGATTTTTGTTGTAATACGATAATATTTGAGCTGTAAAGGGTTAAATAAGACACTTCTATGGCTAATTATGGCTAAGTGATTGCTAATAGAGGTCAGTTAAATACAATCAATCAATTAAAATACTGCCCCACTTTTAACTACCGGTATATGTTTTAATAGTATTTAATTTGTTTATACTGTAACATATAAAATGTATTATTATTAGTATTATTATGATTAATTATTGTTTGATTCAGCTATTTATTTGTTGCAACTCAGGACTCAGTTTATTTAAAAATAGTTTTATTGGGATTATATTACTCAGTAGCATAGTCAGTAGCATAAAATAGTTTCAGTACGTACAGTATATTCTATATCAGCTCACTTATAGAATATATTAACTGGAAAGTATGATTTTTTTAATGATTTGTGTATCTCTTTTATAGCTGGCACCTGTCATCCTGCAGGCTCGGTTCAGTACGTGGTGCCGCCTCCAGTGGTCAGTTTTGGATCTTAAATTTGTTTAAAAATTTTGGTGATATTATTAAACCTTGCTAAGAGTTTAACTAATTTATTGAAACATTTTCTTAGGGTGAGTGTGAATGTCGACGTAACGTTGAGGGTCCAGCGTGTGACCAGTGCAAGCCTCTGTTCTGGAACCTGTCTCCTGATACTCCTGACGGCTGCTCCAGTAAGAACAAAACATAAATACTTACCTGTAATGCTAAACTCAGCTGGAGACATTTGTAATATATTATAATGGTCCGTCCCACAGGCTGTGAATGCAACATAGCCGGTACTGTGAGTGGAGTAGCTGAGTGTGCACAGGTAAATTATATAATACTCCTGTTCTGTAAAAAAAAAATTAAATGAAATTGTAGCTGATCTTGCTATTGTTTTCTAAACTGTAACTCATTTTAACAATTTTCTCATGTCATCATCATAGATTTGACTAATTTACACTGGTCTATAGACTCTCAAAACACATGTGGAAAGACATTTTATAACAGACAGTTTCATTCATACATCAAAATGTCAAAAATAATATAAACGCTAGATTTGCATCAATAATACTCTGTTCATAAATATTCCCTAGAAGCCTTCAGTCACCAAAAAAGTATTTAATAAATCTCAGTGTACAAGAGGAAAAATGCTTTTACCGATCGACTAATTCAACAGTAATGGTTGACTAGTGGACTCCTAAACTAAACTAAAAACGTTGTAATAAATGCGTTTTACCTTGCAGGAAAGTGGCCAGTGTCACTGCAAACCGAACGTGTGCAGTGGGACCTGCTCCACCTGTAAAGACGGATACTACGACCTGCAGGAGTACAACTACTTTGGATGCCAAGGTCTGATCTCAAACTGAACTATATTCAAAACATAAATATAAATACATGACGCCATAGTTAAGTTTGTGATGTGTGTGTGTGTGTGTGTGTGTGTGAATGTGTAGGCTGCCAGTGTGACATTGGAGGAGCAGCTGGTCAGTCGTGTGGCGAGAGAAATGGACGATGCCGCTGCAGACCCAATGTGGAGGGACCCAAATGTAACCTGTGAGTATCTGACTCCTGTGGTCTCACATTTTGCTTTAAATGACTAAAATATTCTACTTCATGCAGCGTCGTAGCCACAGTAGTAGTGGTAGTCGTATCAGAGTGAGTAAGTGTAGCCTGGTCAATCAAGGCTACAGGTTTTTCCTTGTACAAAGTTCAAAGTGGCGTCTTATCTCCCAGTTTTGATTAGTGTAATTGACAATTGTGCAACTACTTAAAAACCGGGACAAAATTGGGGTTTTCCCTTCTCACAATGACCCCATGACAGGTGATTTTACAGATATTTGTAGTGAGTTGTAGCAGTTGTAGTTAAATGATGAACTGCTGTTTAATGTAATGTTATGATAAGGGAAAAAAAGTGTTGCAATGAAGAACACAGATATACGCCCTCCCTCTGAGCCATGAGGGAGGTTCATATTCAATTTTATCTCTGAAACATAACTTATTAATGCTGATAATTACCTTTGCATTTTTCTAATTGCTATTCAGGTGTTTTAATTCACAAGAGATTGGTGTATAGCTTATTTATTAATTGTAAATGTATTATTTTTCACTGTTATGATTGGATGATGACTCTTGAGGGGGCAGTCCCTTAACTTAAATAAAGGGGGGCGGAAGGGGCTGTCCTCATACCTGAGGAAGGTACCGAGGGAACAAAATGTTGTATTAATAAAAGAAAAACCAGGAGTGAGACAGTGTGCGGGAGTTTTCTTGAAAAACAGCCTAGTGAGTTGTAGCACACACCTCCTCTGCTTCATGTGTGAGCAGGTCAGTTTATAGGACATTGTTAAAGATCCGATATTACACAAAATTGACTCTTGAGCTTTAAGCCGTGTTATAATGTTGTTACCTCATCAAAAACATACCTAGAATTGCGTTTTGTTTCATTCACATGTTTGAGTAACCCTTTATTATTAGTCTGTCTACATCTCCAAAGCTCAAAATGCTCTGTTCCACCTTGTGATGTCATGAAGCGCTAGTTCACAGCTACCTTTTTACATTTAGTTCAGTAGAGCAGCATTTCCAGGACTGAAATGATCCAAATAATTCTAGTGAAGGTGTGTGGAGTTTAAAAACACAGTGGTGCACTTCCTGTATTACCACATGACATCTCAGGACAGAGTCAAATATGCAGGATTTGTGTGGTAAACATGTGTGAATGAAACAAAACACAACTCCAGCTATGAGATAACTACATTATAACATACAGTAGATCAGAATGTAGCATAATATAGGCCCTTTAAAATTGTATTATCTCTTTCTTATGAACCAAATACTTTTCATTTTCAGCCCTCGTCCCGATCACTTCTTCCCCGACCTGCACCACCTGAAGTTTGAGATCGAGGAGGGCACCATGCTGGACGGCAGACCTGTGCGCTTCGGATACAACCCTGTGGAGTTCAGGGACTTCAGCTGGAGAGGGTACGCCCAGATGAGCCCCATCCAGGTACGCACTACACACAGGCTCTGAAGTACTGTTCATCTGGAGCAGTAGTAGTAGTACTAGTAGTAGAAATAGTAGCAGTAGCAGAAGTAGTTGTAGTAGTAACAATACCAGTAGTAGTAGCAGTAGTAGCAGCAGTAGTAGTATTAGTAGTAGTAGTAGCAGCAGTAGTAGTATTAGTAGTATTAGTAGTAGTAGTAGTAGTAGTAGTAGCAGTAGTAGTAGCAGTAACAGCAGTAGTAGTAGTAGTAGTAGTAGTAGTAGTAGTAGTAGTAGTAGTAGTAGTAGTAGTAGTAGTAGTAGCAGCAGTAGTAGTAGTAGTAGTAGTAGCTGTAGTAGCAGTAGTAGTAGAGGTGGTAGTAGTAGAAGTAGTAGAGGTAGTAGTCGTAGCAGTAACAGCAGTAGTAGTAGTAGTAGTAGCTGTAGAAGCAGTAGTAGCAGTAGAGGTGGTAGTAGTAGTAGTAGTAGCAGTAAAGGTAGTAGTAGTAGAGGTAGTAGTCGTAGCAGTATGAGCAGTAACAGCAGTAACAGTAGTAGGAGTAGTAGTAGTAGAGGTAGTAGTATTAGTAGCAGTAGTAGCAGTAGTCGCAGTAACAGTAGTAGTAGTAGTAGTAGTAGTAGTAGTAGTAGTAGTAGTAGTGGTATTATGTTTTGTTATGTTTTTTCTTTATCATGTTCATAAATCAGTTGCAAAAAAAAATGAACAGAAATGTTGAGTTGTCTTTTCTAGGTATATTTTTAAAGTATATAAAAAGCTCTAAAATGATTGTTTTATTGTAACGTTTTGTATTTTAAAAGTACTGTGGCCCATAAAATGTGGACTTTATGCATGAAATATTGTTGTTTTCTTTGACGGTGGTGGTGATAACCTTTTGATTTTGAATATACAGTATTTCTTAAACAAGTTAAAGCAGGATGTTTGGGTACCCGTAGTCACAGATTACATTTATCATACACAGGTTTTCTCAAAAATTGCTCACAGTAGAAGTTACAGATAAAACAGTGATTTTGCGATGTAAAGCCAATTGGAAACAGAGTCTTGGGTGTCTTGAATTTCTTGCTTTAACTTAGAAAATGTAATCCGATTGCATGTCATGGTTTAAGTTAATTTTTGGTGATTTTCTTGTACCCTTCCTCTGCCTCCTAACCCATCTTTCCTACTCCCTCGTGCCTGTCTCTCCTCTCTCCTTTCCTTTGCCTTGTGTTCTGTGTGTGGTGCAGTCGCTTGTGGTGGCGCAGGTCACGGTGAGCTCTCCGGACCTGTTCAGAGTCCTGCTGAGGTTCATAAACAGGGGGGGCACTCCGGTGTGGGGCAGGGTGACCATCCTGGAGGAGGCGTGGCACTTCTACTGCCACCACTGTAAGTGCAGCTCGTGGGGGCGGAGTCAGCGCTGTTAGCCTGGCCAGAGCGACGCACTCACAATTTAGGTCTCTTATACCTTAAAAGAGCATGAAATAACTTCTAAGGGGTCCGCTACTTGCTTGTCTCCATGGAGATGGTATTTCTTTGCTTAGAATGTTCCGCAGTAGAGTGTTAAACATCTCCATTGGATTTTTTCTATTCTGTGTGTTTTCTAGCTCAAAAATACCATAAAAAACATGAATTCTTACTATGTGCAGGCTTGCTTTTCCCTAGATCTGACCAATGGCCTGTCTCCATTGTGATAACAAGTTTATTTCCATGTCATGTGGTGTGATCGTGCACCATATGGTGCATCTAATAATAGAAGTAATTCAGACAGGCTTATGTAGACTTGGGTGAATGGGATTCATTAGGCATTTTTCTTAATTTTCTGCATTTTACAGGGCAGTAGTTTGTCCATTAAACACAAGCAGGCGACTGTCATATTGGACAGCAAAAGAAAAAATTATCAATATGCATTGAAAATCTAAAGAAATCCCACCAGTTTGTTTCTATACACTTCATATTACTCAGAACTTAGATTAACATCCCAACCATGTTTAAGAAAATAAAACAATTTTATTTTATTTACGGTCGCACCACATGACATTTTAAACAAAAAATGCTTAATATAAATGCTAAAAATAGATTTATGCACCTGACACTGTAAATATTTGATAGAAGCTAATATTGTTTTATATCTTCAAATTTGCCTGTTGAAAATCCTTATACGTCATTGTAAACAAAGCAATAAAAAAAAAAAGAAAAGGTGTTCCTTGAAAACGACACGAAAATGTCCCAAAAATCATGAAGATAATAATAATATCTCCATGGAGACAACCCGAAAACCTCCACCAGAAAAATATACAGTGCCCTTTAACAAATGAATTATTTTCTGTAGGGTTTACTTTAAGGTATCAAATTATTGATTAGAGTCAGAAGGGATGCTATGGTTAGAGACCAACATTATAAACTGTTGTGCCCTTGAGCAAGAGTCTTGAATGGGGATAATGTAATAAAGTATTTGTTTTGCCCCAGCCTGTACAGATATATTGTAAAAGCAGCTCTTAAGGTCAAAAGGAGACCGCTGTGTACTATCTGCATCTAATTATAAAGGAAAAATCCATGAACAGAGAAGTGTGCTGTTAGCATACTAATTGTTGTTGGCATCACTGTGATGGCAAAACTCAAAAACTGGCCTCTGAAAGTTGTGAAAAGGGCTCATAAACCCGTCGTAGTGAATAATAAAGACAGTGGTTCATATTTTTAAGACAGTGAAAATCTAGTGGAGAGGCCATTATCACAAACAGACAAAATATAAAACAAATATCCCTCAGATCTTAAATTAGCATTTTAGTATCTTGACTTTTGCACATACTAATACATATACAGTGCCTGGCCGGGCTAACGGTAATGTAAATCATATTATACCATGGTCTTACACAATAAACCGTCTCATATTACCAAACGCTGGCTTTATAATTCTATATTAATTATATTATTGTCAAAGACCATTGTGTAAATTTGTGTTCCACTTCTGACATTAACCATGAAAATATTGGAAATTCATCACTCCAATTACATAAAAAAAACTCCTTCTCTTTTATTCTGTTTGGACCTGGTGAATAATACATATTTCCCTTCCTTTTTAATTGTTGGTGGTTACAGATTTCTCGTGGTGCTCTTTGCGTCTTCCTCCTCGGGCCACAGACAGAACCGGTTATGATTCTAAAAAGTCCTTTATTTACGATATTTTTCCCTAAATGTTGTGTAGCCCGCGGTGCAGCTGCAGGTGTATGTGAGTGAGGCAGACGTGTATCTCACTCGCTTCATCCTCAGATACGTAAACACTGAGTCCGCCACCGCCAACGGTAAAATAACGGCCTATCAGGTCAACCGCAAAGGTACGTCTGAACATACTGCTCACTGACTCCACAGAAGTGTTTAATTATTACAATCTGCTTTATTTGAAACTTATAATTGATTTATAGTGAATTTAAGTAATGATCTTTTCAGCTAAAGTAACAAGTAATTTCTTTGTGCAGTCTAAGAAATTCCCAGTTTGTGCTGTAGTCGCCACGTTGGATAAAAAGTTGAATAATTCAGTTGGGAAAACATTGCCTGCCTTCATCTATTTTTTATTTTAACATCCAAAAATGTTATACTTTATAGCACTATTACAATGATTGCAAATCTCCTATTCATTTAAAGCCACAGTATTTACATTTTTATCCAATATACAAAAATAAAAGCCTGTATAGCAACATATAAACAAGTGTTCTTACTGTGATCGGGCTTGCATCTCCACAAACCTGACTCCTATTCTGCCTAGAGGATAGGGTGTGCATTGTCTTGAGTCTGACGATACGATACATATCACGATATGCACGTCACGACTCGATATATCACGATATATCCCGATACTAAAACTATGGATGAAATATTGCGATTTATCAACAATTACTTCTCATAATATTGCCACCTACACCCTCAAGAGAACACATGCTAATGAAATATATATATATATATTTTATTTTAATCATGAAAACTGTGAATGCAACTTATTAATATGTAAAAATTGATTCAGATCCATTTTGAATCGATTTGAGAATTGTGCAGTGAAGTATCACGATATATCGCTTAATCGATTCTTTCTTACACCCTACTAGAGGAGGTTCTGTCTCCATGTTGTATTTCCATGGAGTCATGCAGGAGACGTGCCACTTCCAGAAAATTACACACTGCTGCTTTAATTTGCCTTTGTGTTCAATGTGGCATTGATCAGCTCATTAGTCAAAGTTTTTATGTAATAAAAAATAATAAAGATTACAGGGAGCATTGAGTGGAGCACCAAAAAGTCAATTTAATCATTATTTTATTGTGGACATTGTGTAAATACTAAAAGCTACTGCATACTAGTTAGACTGTAGTAGTAGTTTGATAAGTCTTGTCCTGTGTGTTGCAGGCTCTGAACAGTCCAAACAGATCGTCTTTGCCCCCAGCGCTGAGCCCACCTTCGTGAACGTCCCTCAGAACAACTTTGTGGAGCCGTTTGTCCTGAACCCGGGCACCTGGACCGTGGTCATCGAGGCCGAGGGCATCCTGCTGGTGAGAGACGCTCACTTCATACACAATCCCCTTTTTTCTTTGTACTACTGGAACATTTTGTTATTTTTTTCTGGATTATAATAAGATTTGAGCTGGGGAGACTGTAAATAATTGTAGACCCATTATAGATCCAACTGACCTCCGTGAAGTTTGCCCCCATCAAACTCAAACCTACACAAAAACTATGTCAATCGTTTGTGCTTCGTTTGTGCTGTTTTGTGCTGCAAAAAGTTTTGTTTGTATGGTTCTTAAGATATTTGCAGTTTTATTTTGGGCTGATGACATCGTCCAGCCCCTCAAAATGTGAATGTGCGGTAATTATAGGACGTCATTTCCACTCAGCTGACGGCGGAAAACGCCACAAAACTAGTGGCTCAGGCTGTGGAAAAGTCTGTATTATTATATAAAATATGAATCAAAAGCAAATTACTAAAGACTGTTACATACTTAATTACCACAGAAATAATAATTAGGAATTTTAGAGATATATTCACACAAATGAAAATGGTCACAGCAAAAACAGCAAAAACAGCACAAATGAAATACAAACGTTTTTTATAATTTTCTTCCTGTTTTGAGGCTGTTTCATTTTGAGGGGCTGGACGACGTCATCGGCCGAAAATAAAACTGCAAATAGAACCATAATAGGACAAACAAAACTTTTTGCAGCACAAAACAGCGCAAATGAAGCACAAACGATTGACTCCATTTTGGATGTTTTAGTGCATTTTTAAGCTTCCTGGGGGCTGACCCCGATTTGACCTATAAAAGAATCGTTAATTTCTCCAAAACTAAAGAAGCACAAATGAAACTTTTTAGAGCACAAAACGGCACAAACGATTGACATAGTTTTGTGTAGGTTTGAGTTTGATGGGGGCAAACTTCACACAGGTTTCCAAATATTTTGATAAGCCTTTTGGCAGAATGAAAGTACAGTAATGGCTTGGTGATGTTACGATAAAAAAGTTTGTGATTGAATCTACACAACACTTCACATGAGCGTGTGAATTCTGATAACACAAACATTATGTAGTTTGCAAATACTTCCTGGATTTAATTGTTTCCTTATTTATTTTAGGACTACCTGGTGCTGCTGCCCAGTGCTTATTACGAAGCTCCTATTCTGCAAATCAAAGTCACTGAACCGTGCACCTACGGCCCAGTCCCAGATGTCAACCAAAAGTAAGAATTTTTATTTCACTGGTCGACAAATTTTGTTCCTCACGTGTCACAAATAATACTAATTGTATTTTTATTGTTTATATATTATGGGGAGTTCTTTGTTACACTAGTGGGAATTTTGGTCATTTTTTTCTTCTACGATTTGATTTGAGCTGTAGAGGGTCGAATAAATAACTTCTGTATTTTATTTTTATTGACCTTCATTTAACCAGGATAGTCATTATAGATACTAAATAACAACCTAAGTGTTTCATTCTGCTTTTATATTTTGTGCAGTTTGTGCTTTCTAACCAAATTATATGCAATAGTTACAATAGTTTTTTGGGGGATAATCATGCTTTAGAGTTATTGTAGTGACATAAATTAGTTAAATTAAAGTTTTAGTAGTATTGCTCATCTTCTATATTTTCTTCAGCGATATATTGTACTTCAAAGTGTGTTATTGTGATTAGGGATGTAAAAATAACCTAAATCGTCATATCGATCGTCAAAAGTCTCAGTAATATTGTGGACCATCACAATATATTGAATTACAAGTCTATTCAAGTTATAGTTATTGTTCAGAAATAGGTAAAAGAAACAGAGGGAACTACATAGACCATGATCCTTTGCTCCATTTCAGTTCATTTTACATGATTAGATAACTGTTATAAGCACTTTTAGCTCTTAACTCTTTGGTTTATGACAGAACCAAGGGCTTGTCACGGCATTTTTAAAGGAAAAAGTAGCATATTTACTATTGTATTAGCCTCCACGAAATATTGCAATACATCGTTCCATGAGATGCTTATTGTGAAAATATCGTACTGAGAAATTTGGATATCGTCCCTAATCGTGACAGGCTTACACATATCCTCTGTTCTCATAATAGTTTTCCTTCCATGTAGCTGTCTGCAGTACACGTTCCTGTCTCTGGACTCTTTCCCCTCCATCTCGGGTAACGATGCAAACTGTAGAAACGATAACCACCTTCCCCGCCCCTGCCCCATGGAGAGGGTCACCCCACGGCACCCGGACATGGCGGTCTGCAGCGGCTTTGATGTAAGTAGGACTATGGGAGACCACTGCAAATAGAGCACAGTTGTATATGTTTTTTTTCTTTTTTTTCTGGTCCTCAGATTAGCATTGAGCTGCGCGGCCGTCTGCCTGCTCCTGGAGAGTTTGTTCTGGTGGTGGAGTTTTCCAGTGAAGAGGAACTGCCCCAAACTCTTTCTGTGTCTGTGAACGAGCCCAGAGGCCGAGCGCACCCCAGCACCCTCACCCTGCTGCACTGCAAATACAGGTGGGACCTATGCGCACTATAATACGACTTAAACCACTGATTTTAGATATGTATTTATGATATATCAGGTAAAATGTAAATACTTACTGTAAATTGTAAACATGTTTATTTGTTTGCATGTTCGCATCAGGGTTTCTCTTAATTATAACCAAATTATTAAGGGTGGAACAATTTAGTAACAAGCAGACACATTTTTTCATGGCTGATGCTTAAACGTAGGGCAGATTTTGATTATTTTCCGTGTATATAAGTGTAATTGCAATGTCATCTACTAACTGTTTAAATACAAACTGGATAAGAGAGCAGTGTAGTCATATTTTGTGCTTATTTTGCACTAACATGAAGCCTTATACATATTCTTAGGCGAGTTTCTTAGATTCTTAGTGAGTCCAAACTGAATATCGGCCTCTTTAAAGCTGCCATCTGTAATCCCACTGTCTAACCCGGCCCTGTTATGTGACAACACAACAGGGTGATCTACGTCACTGCTCATCATAGTTATATAAACTACGAACCACAAATCAGCACAGTCACCTGTAGAACATTGCAGACGGAAACTCCAGGTGTAAATGTAATGAGCTGGTGTGGGCTGAGCCTGTTTGTTGAGGTCTGACACATTTGGAGTTGTTTCAGTGGATGTGGACACAGCTGCTTCTCACTCTGCTGTCAGTGTCTGCGGCCTGTACATTAAACCTGTCCTATAATGTGTGTGTGTGCGTGCCTGTGTGTGTGACAGCTTCCTGTGCCGAGCCGTTGCTGTGGACAGTCAAAACCGCGTGTCCGTGTTTTCGCTGCCCGCCGACACAGAGGTGCTGTTCAGCGGCGAGAGGGCCAGCTTCTTCCTGGTGAGAAAAATGTCCACACATCCCACAATATTGACTAGAACTAGAATTATAAGGGATAAAGAAGAGAGAGTTTGGACTTTTACTTTTGTACTAAAGGTTTTTGTGAGGATCCCTTTGAAAACGAGATGCTCCAGCTCAAGGTTTATGCTCTTAATAAATAAATGTCAAATGATGTCCATTGACTTCCTGCTCGAACCTGCAGAACTGATAGGTCTCATAGGGTCATTTCACAGTAGAAAGCAGCTATTTCTGTGTTTTTATTGTTTTAATATGCTATGCTGTGTGACATTTTTTAGGCCTATATGGCCCAGAGTCTGAATATCTTAGATCAGTGGTCCCCGACCTTTTCTACGCCACGAACCAGTTCTATGTCCAACGGTATTTCGTGCGTTCTTTTCAGGACGTGGAAAAAGGGCCGGGGGGGGTTGCGCTTTATGTGCGGCTCAGCCCTCCTGGTATCAATGTCAATGACAATATTTTCACGGTCCGGCGGCTCAAAACAAATGGGGACGTGGGGGTGTGTGTGTGAAAAAATCTGCACTTTTGGCTCAGTACCAAAGCCCAGTGTTGCCCTGTGTTAGATAAAAGTGGGTAAATACAGAGGTGTGGGTGGAGATAGGGGGTAGGTGAAAATGAAACATTACTGAGCATTAAAGCCTCAAATGTAAGACAATACAGGATGACTCAAACATCAGCATTAATCAAAATACAGTAAATAAATAATGACTAAATATTGTTTTAATATATCTACATCTGTATATTCTAGTATATATAAGTTGTTTTACATAATATAGGACAGTGAGTTTTACCTCCAAATTATTGAAATTCTTTGCTAAACTAACTAGTGGTAATTTAATACAGGGAATTTTGAGGGATATTTATGCTGAGAAACATTTGGGTTTGAATTGTGGTTTAGTACTAAATTATATTTTTTAATTATATTTTTGTTTTCCTGTGTTTCCTCTATAGCACAAAGTTTACCTGGTGCCCAAGGACCAGTTCACCATGGAGTTTGTTGAGCCTAAAATCCACTGCATCAGCACACATGGGCAGTTCGCTCCTGACACGTAAGATTAATTTACCTTTCTGTAATTTTTACTTTCTCGTCCTACGTCATTCCAAATAAAACGTCTCTCTCCACAGCACTTCCTGCGTCCCCTCCCGGTTCCAGACTCCCTCTAACTCCCTGGTGCTGAAGGAGGGTCAGAGCTCATCGATGCAGGAGCCCGTCCTGGCATCGCCCGCTGAGGCCCTGCCCCTGCCCCCTCCACACGGGGCATCCCAGGCAGACGCGCCCTGGAGCCACATCCTGGGGGAGAGACCACCCATGGGTGCAGACAACGCAGACCACATCAGGCTCGACTCTGTGCAGGTAACAAGAAAATGTTCAAATCCACTTTGTGTGTGTAGCACATTTTACAAACAAAACAGTTTACAAAGTGCTGCACAGAGAACAGAAAAGAAGACAACAAAAGGTAAATTGCAAAAAAAAAAAAGATCAGGCCAGTTTTAAAACAATAAAACCAGAAAAAAAATTAAAAAGCAAAACTATAAAAAATCATAAAATAGCAATAAAGTAATCAAATAAATGAAAAACACAGAGAACCACACAAGTCACACAGTGTTTAAAGCCAGAGAGTAGAAATCGGTCTTAAGATGAGACTTAAAATCGAGTACAGATTGCGATTTATTATTTTAGAAACTTAAATTTGGCAACAGCAGGAGTTTCTCTGCAAAGAATAAATATGTAGCGTGGTTTAAAGTCACTTAACAGCTGTTGTAAAGATGCTGTTAATGCTTTGTATGGAATGTTTCTCAGTATGGCATTAAACCTTTTTCCATCATGGAGACCAAACCAGACCAAGTTACAGGTCAGGTCTGTGGAGAGGCGACCCCGCTTACAGTCAGAATGCCTGTTTTTCTCTGTATTTTAGAGCTATAAAACCACCTGTAATTGAATAAATGTAAAATAGAGCTGTTTAATGTCACACTGTGGATCAATCCAAGCAGAGCAATGACATACGCATAGAAACAACGCAACCAAAAAGTTACACAGTGCACATTTAAATACACAATATTAATCTTCATTTGAGATGTATGTTGATCTTGAAAATAGTGGTGAAGATCAGGGAGAGACATTCAAGAAATTGTCAGAGCTGAAAATCAAGTTCAGGCTCGCCCAGAAAACCTAGATGATAAAAAGCACCGTACCTGATTTTTACATCTTAAAAATGTGAAAAAACGCAAAATCTAGTTAATTTTTAACAGTTTGCAGTTGCCCAAAGTTATTCCTCACTTCCCTTATGCATTCCTGGCATCCTAATCATTCACCGCATTGAGTTTATAAGCACTTTTTTATTGGCACTTTTCACAAGTCTTGGAGACCAGTGCAGAATTTTGCATGTTAACACACACTTCCTGATTATCGGACAATGAATGTTGGCTTATTTTGACCTCAAGAGCAGCTTATACAATATATCTGTACTCCGACAAGGCAGGTTTTGCTTAGATACATGGGGAAAACGTGTGTGTGCAGGTCCTTTAAGGTTATAACACACTAAAACGTTTATTATTAGATTATTTGTATTTTGAGCTATAAGTTGTATGTCACAAATAATTAAATTTCACAGTATTTTAAACAAGCTAAAACTTGTCTTTGCTAACTGTCTTTTTACCCAGAATGCCGCTGTGTACTCCACCCGTGTGCACACACTGGGCAGATACGTGTTCATCCTCCATTACCACCAGCCCCAGCACCCCTCCTACCCTCTGCAGGTCTACATCAACGGGGGACGCGTCTGGCAGGGTCCGTACTCCACTTGTTTTTCATCTTTTCTTTTATAGTTAACAGTACTGTGCATGCCATCAGTCAAGACAACGGGATTTATTATTTTAGAAACTTAAATTTGGCCACAGCAGGAGTTTCACTGTAAAGAATAAATAGATGTGTTGGTTTAAATTGACTTAAAAGCAAAATGTTTATCTTTATTTGACTTATTTTTTCACTGGTTAGTTAATTAGTAAACACATTTTTTGCTTAACCTGACAATAAAAGTGATTTGCATTTTTGTTTTAAATGACAAAATGTATTGAAGCAAGTCAAACAATCCAGCAAGCAAATAAACCCATACATGTAGAATTAAAGGTTCAGTATGTAGATTTGTGGAGGTGGCACGTCACCTGCACGATTCCATGGAAATAGAAAGTTAAAAGCATACTTTGGAACATTCTTAGATAGAGATATGTAGATAGATTATATCCAAAGGAACATTTCCATGGAAAAAGCAGAAAGAGGCCCTCCTCCAGGCCAAGTAAGAGTCAAGTCACAAGAAGGGCGTGTTTTTCAGTGCAACAAACTTTTTTTTTTTTTTGGGCTAAAAACGTATTTACTGGGGCTTTAAGTTCAATATTCATAAAACAAATATTTTTTAGACAGTTATTATATATATTTTTAGTTCTTTGTGTTTTCTAGTCTTGAAACTGATATCTATTGCTGCCATCTTCAGCACTTACAGTACAAACTCACTCCAACCCCCCCAAAAAAAAGCTATTTTGTTGTTTAAAGGTGCAATATGTAACTTTTTGGTTGTGGGGCCGGCACCTGCTTGTTCCACAGTATGACATTAAACAGCTCTACCTTGCATTTATTCAAAAACAGGTGGTTTTATACCTCTTAAATACCTAGAAAAACAGGCATTCTGACCTGTAACTTGGTTTTGTTTGGTCTCTATGAAGATAGAAAGGTTTAATACCAGCATTTAATCGACTTCCCACCAGAAATGTTACACAATGCTCCTTTAATACTGTTTACAATGAGCATATTTTGATCGTGCAACATCTTTGCTTTATTCTTTCCGTCCCACAGGTCACACGAACGCCTCGTACTGCCCTCACGCGTTCGGCTGTCGTAACGTCCTGGTGGCGGAGAATCAGATCATTTTAGACGTCACGGATCACGAAGTCTTTCTCACCGTTCAGATCCCGGCTGGAAAAACACTGTGGCTGGTATGAAACTTAAAATATCATCTCTTATTTTGTTTATAAATCTATAAATTAACTCTAATGTTTTCTTATTTCCTGCAGGATTTTGTGCTCGTGGTGCCTGAGTCGTCCTACAGCTCCAGTTACCTGAACGAGGAACCGCTGGACAAATCCTACGACTTTATCACCAACTGTGGGCAGAACAGCTTCTACATCAAGTAAGTGTCTCAGATATGAGGAGATTTTATTTTATACTTTTAATTTAATAATATTCACATTTTTATATTATGTAAAAGTCAGTATAGATCAGGGGTGTCAAACTCACTTTGGTCCGGGGGCCGTATGCAAACTACTTTGATCCCAAAAGGGCCGGATCAGAAAACTCAGTTCTCTCTTCAAGTTATTGTATTTTTCTCCGTGTCTCGTAGTGGTGTTTAAGATTATATTCCTCGAGCAACGCCACTTGTTCCAAACACACTGAGCACAGATTTCCCATTCACCTCTGTCAACAAATAAGAATTAGACTATTTTTCTTGGGAAATCCTGAACTCAGCATCTGCTTTTCTCATTTTTTGACATTTTGCTGATGAGGGTCATGGTCGACAGTCAAAACGATCGTCCTTTAAGAGCGTTTGGAAAGAGGAAAGTCTTCATTTGTGCTGCTCTGGTGGGAGTCAGCGTGCAGAAACGCCCGGAGGCGCTGCTATGCTAAGCGGTGCAGAAAACTAACAGAAAAATCTGAAAATTTTAAGTATTTTAATAGAAAAATCAGCCGAGGGCCAGATTAAAGGTCTTGGAGGGCCGGATCTGGCCCCCGGGCCACATGTTTGACACATGTGGTATAGATAATTCAAACATCAATTTATATACTTATATTTTTAATTTAAAGATATTCACACATATTCATACACCTGCAACATTTTTTATACACCTGTAATTTTTTTTGTGTGGAAAATCTAGATCTTCTTAGATCATAAAAACATACATTTGTTTGCATTTTTTGTTTGTTTCTGTATATAATTCAGTTACATCTGATCAGATCTTAGCCCCAATAACAGCTTCTACATCAAGAAAGTGTATCAAATATGAAGAGATTAGATGAGATTGATTTTATACTTTTTAATTTGATTATATTCACATTTTTATATTATATAAAAGTCATTGTAGATAATTTAACACATCAATTTGTATATAGTTTATTTACTTAGTTTCTGACAAAGAATACAGTTATAAAGATTTATAAGCAAAGGTACTTTTTGCATCAGTGCGTAACAATAAATCAATAATTTAATTCAATAATTTAAATTAATTCCAAATAGCATACATTTTACAGGCAGTTATCCTAAAAGGTGATTTAAAAATACAGTTATAACAGTGTCATCTTATTTGATATGTTTATCAAATTGGTTGAGCGTTCAGATCCACAGACCCACAGGTTGGCGCTGTGACTCCAGCTCCCACAGATGAAGCTGTCGTTGTGTCCTTGGGCAAGACACTTAACCCCCAGTGTCGCCCCCAGTGTCTGGTGTGTGAATGTGTGTGTGAATGGGTGAATGGTTCCTTGTTGTAAAGCGATTTGAGTGTCTTGAAGGTGGAAAAGCGTTAGATAAAATGTGACCGTTTACCATTTATTTATTGATTGTAGATGTAGCAGATTCCTGGTTTACATGTGAAATTTTGAGGACTTTTTTATGTTGTTTGTTTTATTTTATTTATTTATTTATTTTTTGCCAAATCTGCTAGAAAACAAAACAAATTATATCCAAAAGCTTTGTCAAAAAATATATATATTAAAAAATAAGTCAAATCCATATGAAAGTTTATTCGTAAAAGCCCTAACAACTCATTATGACGTCTTATCTCCTCGTCCGCAGCCCGACCACAGCCTCTCCGTTCTGCCTGAGCTCGGCCGTCTCCCTCTCGGCCTTCTTTAATAACGGTGCGATGCCCTGTGGGTGTCATGAGGTGGGGGCGGAGAGCGACTCCTGCGAGCCGTTTGGAGGGCAGTGCCGCTGCAGACCCAACGTGATCGGGCGAGACTGCTCCATGTGCGCCACCGGATTCTGGGGCTTCCCTAACTGCAGACGTAAGGAGTCAACTGAGTTCAGACGATTTTTACTATAGTGTGTCCAAACTTTTGACTGGTGCTCTTTAAACATGCACTACCTGACAGTTTGGACACACGCTTTGGACACACGAGTTTTATTTTATTCTTACTATTTTCTACATTTTATATACAGACAGAAGACATCAGATATATGATGCAAGATATATGGAATTATTTAGTAAAGAAAAAACATTAAATAGCTATACTAAATATTTTTCAACAAAGCAAAACGTGGGTAATTTGAGCATATGAATATAAAATATAACAAAAATATTCAGTAGCGTTATTTAACTACATATATTTGTTGTCTTCTGGATCTATATAAAATGAGGAAAAAACATTGAATGAGAGGAGTCCAAACATTTGACTGTAGTAGAAAAATACTCTTGTTCATGCAGATTTTTCAGTTCAATAAATACAGGATAATGGCCCTTGTCGCTAGTCAATAATAAAGTTCTACACTACTACACTGGATTTAGCTTTTGGATACTTGATAAAGCAATTATTTCCCTGATATAATTTTTATGCTGTACTGTCAAATCCTTAAGGGATGCTCCAAAAGTTCCAAAAAAAGAAACAGAAATTAAAGCTTTTGCGAAATCCCAACTGTTTAAAAATATTACTTAACTCAATTGGCATTGTTTTTATATTATATTATGTTTTATATTTCTCAGTTTTTTAATAGAAATATCTTTTACAAGCATTTTATAGTGGGTGCGAGCCTGGGTAGGAGGTAGCACCAGTCTTTTGTATTGTATTTCTGTATTTCTCTGACCCACCCTCCCTTCTCTGCCCTCTCTCCTCAGCCTGTAACTGTGGCACCAGACTCTGTGAGCCTGTGACCGGAGACTGTATCTGTCCTCCCCGCACCCTGCAGCCCGAGTGCACCCAGTGTGAGCCCCAGACCTTTGGCTGCCACCCGGTGGTCGGCTGTGAGATCTGCAACTGCTCCAGGGCGGGCATCCTGTCCCCTGAGGCCAGCTGTGACCACCTCAGCGGGCAGTGCAGGTACAAACCAAAGATCTGTAAAAGTTTTATAAATAAGGGACTGGGTTATATTCGTTCTTTATTGACTAATGTTGTGTTTTTATAGGTGTAAGGATAATGTCGTGGGTCGGCAGTGTGACCGCTGTGCCCCTGGTTTCTATGGTTACCCAAACTGCAGACCATGTGACTGTAACGACGCAGGAACAGAGGAGGACGTGTGCAACTCCTTCACCGGACAGTGCCTCTGCAAGGTTAGATACAACACTCCCGGACTGAAGGAAAAAATGAAATTCAGCTTATTTTTGAGGGTTTTTTAAGTTACAATTGGGCGATTCAGATGCAGTAAAAGAAGAATCAGTATATGTATTTAAAGAGTACACACTATGTAACTTTTCTGTTGAAGGGTCTCTCACCTGCAATGCTCTGCCTGATCTCTCTTGCAGTTATTTTTATAGTTTGAAATACCTTAAAAAAACATGCATTTTTATAATAACTTAACTTGTCGTCACCTGCCTGCCTCCTTGCAGATAGATACATTTAATCTCACACTGTGTAACAACCCAGGCCAAGCAGTGGGATGCTATTTGCCATAAAAGTTGATGAAATAAAAGTTGCCCTGCCCTAACCCGTGGTCTCCCTGTGTGCAGGAGAACGTGCAGGGCCCCCGCTGTGACCAGTGCAGAGTGGGCACCTTCCACCTGGACCCCACCAACCCCAAAGGCTGCACCAGCTGCTTCTGCTTCGGAGCCACTGACCGCTGCCGCAGCTCAGACAAGAGGCGCTTTGAGGTGGGACTTTTGCATTATTTGTATTATAGTTTGAGTAGAGCTGCACAATTCAGTGGTAGTTTTGTAATAATGTTCTTGTTTGGTCCCAGATCATGGACATGGAGGGCTGGGTTCTGCTGGGCGCTGACAGACAGGAGGTGCCCGTGAGCGTGTACCCGGGTCAGGACCTGGTGGAGGCCGATCTCACCGATGTGCCCGATATTTACCAGGACCTGCACTGGCACGCGCCCAAGACCTACCTCGGAGACAAGGTCAGTGTCCAGCTTTGGTGTTATATTAAGCCCTGATATAATAGAACTTATACAATAGTTAGTGTTAGTTTGCTTTACAACATTAGGCAAAGATCTCTGCTTGCACTTCATGATAAAGAGACCAATTGATAATATTTTTTGCGACATGACATTATTTTCCACTGGATGGTACAATGACAACATGCTAACGCACATAATTAAACATAATATTTTTATATAGTAGCCTTAATAAATGAATACCTTTAATAAAGCCAGAGCAAAGACTGAAGGTGCTGGTTTAGTCCTGGTCTAGTCCAGGGTTAGTTCCAAAATTAATCCCGGTTGAGTCCCAGTTTTATGTAACCGGTTTTTATGTAACTTTCTCGGGGTGGTGCATGATTACTTGGAAATGAAAATAAAACCCAGGCGATTCTTGAGGCAAATAAGAGTCAGGTTTGTGGAGATGCAACTTGACACTCTGAGGACACATGTTTTTCTATGTCTTCCAGTGTAATAAAAACAACTAAAAGAACAAAAACATGATTCTAGTATATTTTAGTTGCATACCATAGCTTTAGTTATTCTTTACTAAAGCTAGTAGTTGTTTAGACTTACTGTTGAAGTGCAGTGATCAGCAGCGCAGGGCATAAATCACCAGAGAATGTCAAATACTTTATCTAGATTAAGCTCACCTGCCATAACTACTGTACAGAAGTATGCGTTTCGTACAGTACAGTGCAGGTATCTCCAGTGTTATCGTATCGTTCTCTCTCATGTGTGAACAGACGGGAGCCCTTAAAACAACAGGCAATTCATCTTATCTGTCCAATCACACCCGTCTAAGTTTATTCAGTCAAGGTCCACGGCAGACGGGTGCTGTGGGCCACGTTTTGTAATGAAAAAGATTTATGAAAACATTCTTTCAGGCATTCCATGTTAAATTCAGCATTTTGTTTATTATGTCTGTAAACTAAATATAGAAGATAGTACTATGTGCTCTGTAATATAAGAACTGACTGTGACTAAGATGCAACGATGCCCCTCCCTTATATCAGGCCTATATTCCTTTATATTTTATATGGTACATTTATAAGAATATATCTATAATAAAAATATTAAATATATAAAAAATAATAATAATTTATCATGACAAGGTCTAATAAACGACCAAACCACAAACTGAATATTTTCACAATAATATTTTAGCTCCATCGCTTTAATTCACAGAAGGAATTATTGTATTTTTGAGTAATAGAAACACCTTCCATCCATCCATCCATCTTCTCCCGCTTAATCCAGCTGGGTACTCATAGCACCTGACCCCCCCTATGAACCCCTCTGCAGGTGGTGAGCCCACAGGAGGGTGGACAACATGGTCCTTGATGTTAGTTCATAGGGGTGTGGGCATGTTTTGAGTTGATGGGGGAAACCGGAGCACCCGGAGAAAACCCATCCAGACACGGGGAGGAACATGCAAACTCCACACAGAAAGGTCCAGGCGACCCGGGGATCGAACCCGCAACCTTCTTGCTGTGAGGCCTGAGTGTTGCCACTCAGCCACCGTGCCGCCTGTAGTGTATAAATGATAGATGGAAATTTAATGTGATACCATGGAACATTCCAGCAAAGCAATAGCATCTCCAGGAGTAGCCAGGCCAGCGTCACCTAGTGCCTCCGCTCAATTTAATTTCTCTCCAGCGACTATGTCAGAAATCAGAACGCACTCGGTGGTTTGCAAGATCCTCGGAAGTTTTAGTCGGTGCACCGGCCAATCAGCAAAGAGCGGTGAAGCCGTGACGTCAAACTCAAGCACCTCTGGGTCCCTTTGTGTTCAGCACAACAGTAAACAGAGTGGTCGAGATGGATGTAAACGATGCCAAACATTTTGTGTTGGCAACGATTCCCGACATTGAGGATTTAAAGCCGGAACAAAATGTTTGGTGAATTTTATCAAGGGAAAAGACGTTATTGGCAAGGCATTAAAATCACAATACAAACAAATCAAAACATAAATAATCATCATAAAATTTTAAATAGAAAGACATTAAATTAGAGAGAATTAGAGAGAAGAGTGCAGAATGAGAAACGAAACCCTTTCAGTCATACGCAGCTAAACAGAACCGTTTTTAGCCTGGATTTAAACAGAGTCAAAGTAGAGGTCTGTCTCACATGTTCAGGGAGACGGTTATTGCCCTATTTCCTACGTGATTTGCTGTTGTGCCGGCAACACTGAGCGTTCCAGCGCATTATATATGTCACGACCAATAGATTGGTTAAATCTAAAAAGTACCCGCCTACTGTCAAGCAAAAAGAATCTAATGCTGCGAGGTCAAACGGTTTCCACGAAATGAAACCGGCTGAGGTAGCAGACCTTTGCAGTGCACCTTTGACTTCAGACCCTATTCTTGTTTGCCTAAGCGCTCCTCCAGCTGTTTACTCATCATTCGTCCGTGAGCTGAACCAGTCCAAACACGCTAATACAAACGCCTTTGAAGCCCACAGATCCATCAGTGTTGGGTCTATGGCCTGAAACAAAGCTTTTATGTGGCGCACAACCTGCATCTCCTCCAGACCACTCAGATCCCTCAGATTAGACTAGTATCTTTGAGTGGAGACGTAGACAGTGTATACAGTAAAGCGGAGACCGTCGTGTTGAATCTTGTGCTTGTCTGGTCCAATGTTGTCTGGATTAAACACATTAAAGTCTTTCCTGTCGTTTGTTTAAAGGGGCAGTGTAAGAAGAATGAATGTAAGAACTGAAAGAGCAATTATACTTATATATACTGTTTACTCAGGGTGGGAGTAGCTTTTGTCCACTAACAAAAAGCGGCACTGACACTGACACTAACACTGACCACTGATCTAAACTATTCTTGCATAATTATTTCATACGACTGGCCAGACCTCCTTGTTAAAGCCTGATCCATGTGCCACAGTGAGTCTCCAGTGCAAAAAACCTGTTGTTGTGTCTTTAGGCAACTTCACCCACTTTGGTACGAATGTGGTGTGTGTGAGTGTTGGTGGTGGTCAGAGAGGCCGATCAGCTGTGGCTTTAATAGTATCTTACCACCACTAAATGTGTAGTAAATTAATAATACACCAGACTGTAGCGAAAGTGGCTTTGAGCGTCTGGAAAAGCACTCTATAAGACTAATGCATTATTATTATTTAAAACAATACATTATTGTACTGTGTCAATGCAATCAATCAATTCAAATACTGTCAAATACATTACTAAATACTAAATACTAATAAAATACAACACTAAATACAATACTAAATACAATCAATCAGTTAAATACTGTCCCACTTTAACTGTATGTTTTGTTTATGTTGTTGAAAGGCCAGAAATGTGCCTAATAAATAAATGTATTATTATTATTATTATTATTATTATTATTATTATTATTATTATTATTATTATTATTATTATTATTATTATTATTATTATTATTATGTGTTTTACAGGTGTCGTCTTATGGCGGCTCCCTCAGATACAGGCTCCACACTCAGACCATGAGAGGAGACGCTCTGCTGCCGGCCGAGTCCTCCAGGCCCGACGTCATCCTCAAGGTACAGAACAACTACCACCAACAGTACACTGATATTTATTAATCGTTAGTAATGCTTTTCACAATTTACTTGGTAGTAGAAATGCAAAATGAATGCATGAATAATGGTGAATAATAGAAGTGATGCTGCTGTGATCATTTCCTAGACACTTTTCATTATTTGATTTCTTTATTTATTTTGAGTTATTTGTTTATTTTTACACCTGTATGTCTGTGTGTATGAGATTGTGCCTGTGTGGTGTTGTCCTGATGCTGAAATCCTGAGCTTGGTCTTGGGACTGGGGAAAGGGTTCGACAACATACAGTTTTGATACTGGTTTTGGTACTGATGGTCACACGGGTATCAATTTACTAACAGCGCTATCAGTGTCTCATATGTGCACACAAATGCATGTATTTATATTTTATGGCAGTGCCGTAGTGTTAGTTTTCTGTTTTTTTGGTTTTTGTCTTGTATTTATCACTATATGGTGTCTTTAAATGTCACAAAATAATAAAAAAAAAAAAAAAGAAGAAATGAAAAAGTACACAGATACTTCATGAACTATAGTGACTGTAGTACTTTTATCATTGTACAGGGGAACAAAATGACGCTTGTGTTCATGGAACGAGAGTACCCCTCAGCTGAAGACCCTCACAGTGGAATAGTGCACATTGTGGAGGTAAGTCCATATCTGTAGTACTCCTAGAAAACCTGTAATATGCTTAAACCGACGCAATTTTATCAAAACATAATGTGACTGTTTTATGTACGCCAATACACCCTCCACAGCTGAATGTGGCCCAGTGACACTGAAATGATTATCTGTGTTCACTGTATTAATTCAGTGAGTCTGATTGTAATTTTGTCTTCTTTTGTACATTAACTTTTTTGGATTCTTTTTAAAAACAATACAGCAGAAGAGGAGGAGGGGTCTGATCATCTGTGTATGTGTGTGTGGTTTCAGGGCAGTTTCCGTCACGCTCAGACGGGTAACGCGGTGTCCCGAGAGGAGCTGATGATGGTGCTGGTGTCTCTGGAGTCTCTGCAGATCAGGGCTCTTCACTCGCAGTCGGCCCACTCCGTGTCCATCCGAGGGGCCGTGCTGGAGGGGGCAGACTCTCTGCCCGCCGGACGACATGCCAATAACGTGGAGATCTGCATGTGCCCCGCCAACTACCAGGGAGACTCATGCCAGGTGAGGGGTGAGGGAGGGGCTGGGTATCTCGTGCCTCAAACCTGTTTCAATAGTGTTGGGTTACGTGAGTAAACAGAATTATAATTTACAAAGTGCAGGTTTGCTTGAGTCAACACACTGATTCATCTCTGAGCAGCAGCACTGCCCAACATCACTCAACACTATTTTTCATGTATTCATTCATATAATCTTAGTTAATCTCTCCTCCCCTGGAACTGTAATTTAAGATCTCTCCTTACACTCCACAGAAATGTGCCCCTGGGTACTACAGAGTCACCATTGGTCTGTTCCTGGGTAAATGTGTCCCCTGTAACTGTAACGGACACTCGGACCAGTGTCTGGACGGGTCTGGCATCTGCGTGGTGAGATATACTCCTGTTTTATTTATACTCGTCATTATAGTTCTGTTCTGTTATATTACGTATCATAAGTGTGATAAGAAAGATCACATATGAATAAGACATATGTTTTCCTCAGAACTGTCGTCATAACACAGTGGGCGATCACTGTGAGAAGTGCCAGGGCGGCTTCATGGGCAACAACACTCTGGACGGTCAGGCCGTGTCCTGTGCCAGCTGCCCGTGCCCGCTCAGCGTGCCCTCGAATAAGTCAGTACACGTGCCCTGAGTCTGTGTTATAACATTTGACCTCAGAGCTCATTTGAACGTCCTCCTGTGTTTGTAGCTTTGCAGAGGGCTGTGTGCAGAAGAGCGACAGGATGCAGTGTCTGTGTATGCCCGGATACGCAGGACCCCACTGTGAACGGTAAAGCTCCTCATTATGACTTTAGTAGAGTATACTATAGATTGTTGGTCACATGTATTTCCTTTTGAACATTACAGTCATTCCACACTATAATGAGGTTCATCTTTCGAGGCCTCGCTGTTTCGTGGATTTTTTGTGTGTAATTTTTTACATTGTATAAACACGCATTGTGTTCTGCGTTCTGATTGGCTAAGGGAGAACCCGCACATTGTTTTCAGCATAATCTTAGTTTAGATCGTGGGCCAATTTGTGCAGAGCCTTAAAACATATATAATAAATGTAAATAATAAAGCTGACGACTTTGCGGATTTCTCCTATTGCGGGTTATTTTTGTAATGTAACCCCCGTGATAAACAAGGGACCACTGTACTTCCATTTATACAATACTAAAATGTACTTTTATATAATTTCATTTTTATCAGAATTTAATTGTTCTGATAATACTTCCAATCCATGTACTTTAGACCACTACATTAGGCTTTGTGTTAAGTGTTGATATGCTCTTGTATTATTTTTTAATAATGCTATTAATAATAATAATTGATGATTTTTCTAAAGTGTAGCCTTAGTTAAAAGATTTAGGAAGTCGTAACTAAATAACTACTGCTTTGACTTTATATTTCTTCTATTACCACCACTAGTACCACTTCAGCAGTGCCCGTCCTTACAGTCCGAACGCTTTAACCCTTTTACTCCTGTCTCCTCCCTTTGGCAGGTGCGCCCCTGGTTACTACGGTAACCCCATGGTGATCGGCAGCAGGTGCGAGCAGTGCCAGTGCAACGGGAACACGGACAGTAACATGCTGTTCACCGACTGCCATCCTCTGACCGGGGAGTGTCTGGGCTGTATGCACAACACCGCCGGCGCCCACTGCGAACTGTGTGCCCAGGGTTACTACGGCGATGCCATCCACGCCAAGAACTGCACCAGTGAGTATGGATAAAACTATGGCCATAGCTGCTTATTTTATGTGGCCACGTACCAGAGGTTGGCTGTGATTATTCGCCTACCAGCCAAATGTGGTTAGGTGTCTTATTTAGCCATAATATCCACTGGTCGATTGGTCTTTTTTTTTAAATTAAAGACAATAGAACATAACATTTAACAAAATACAATAATTAACAAAAATACAACACAACACAAAAACGTATAACAATATCTACAACAAATATAAACACCCAAATTCAATTAAATAAAACAAAAGTAATGTGTTAGTGCAGCATAACCACACTGCTAGGCCCTCTTATATTTATATTTTGGCCAATTTGTAATTTAATTTCCCTTTCTCTCTCTCTATTTTTAACATTTTTTAATAAACATTTTTAGTCACGATACTCAACTAATCATTGTTTCCTTTCATCATCTTTAACTTAAGGAGTTAATATTAAAGCTTAATTTTAAAGGCATTTTCTTTTTTCTTCCCCGATTGGTCTTTACGTATTAACAGTAACTATTTGCCATAAAAAGAAATCTGAAAAGTAATGAAAAAAATAAATAAATACAATTAAATGTGAATTGCGATGAGGACAATATGCAATATGTTATGGTACTACTGAAAATCTGGCTAATAATGGTTGAAAGGACTAAATGGGAACTAACTACAGAGGCCAGTAAGCAAAGGTTAAGCCCTGAAAAAACAAAATCTACAATATCAATTTTCCCATATAATTCCCATATTATCCCATATGAACTGAAAAGATACAATAACAGTGCATCAACCTCAAAAACAGACCTTGTGCAGTAGTTTTGTTTCATTCCCACTTGACGAAATCTATTTGATAACTAAGTACATATATTTTATTTTCCCAGAATGCAGCTGTTCTCCTTGTGGCACTGAGTCATGTGACCCCCACACTGGACAGTGTCGCTGCAAACCCGGAGTCTCAGGTCCTCTGTGTGACCGCTGTGAGGTAAGAGACCAAATGCATTTTAAATACGTTTTTACAGCAGATCTTAGTTAAATGTGGAGATTTCTGTTGAATTTCTAAACCTAAAATACTTCATACAGTGTAGTTCATAACATCATTTAATAATTGCAGAGTTACATACATAAATCCCTACTTATTCTATTTCTTTATGACAATGAGTTTACAAATTTTGGGGGTGAACTCACAGAAACAGAGCACACAGCAATCTTATATTTACTAGAGAATAGGGGTGTGCAGAAATATCGATATATCATATTGGTTAATGTGATGGTACAGTATCGATATTGTGGGTTGCTGTATCGATATATCACCAAGAGTATTTTTTTTGGTATCCGTCCATTTTCTTCCGCTTATCCAGGGCTGGGTCGCGGGTATATTTTATATTTTGGTATATTTTATATTTTGGTATATTTTACTAAATTACTTTGCTACAGCGCTACAATTTTGTTACTTGTTCAGAGGGAGGAAACTCTTTTATGCAACACATTCAACATTTTTACTGTTTTGATGAGTAAAATGGGCGTGTTTCATATTACACAAAAAGTGGTTTAACAAAGACTTTTACTATCACAGCCATGATTTAGCCTGGATTTTTCATTGAACCGTATCGAATCGATTTGAAATATGTCGTATTGGATCGAGATACATCATATTGTGGCCTGTGTATCGAAGTATGTATCATATTGGCAACTTCTGAATGAGACCCGACTCTACTAGAGATGTTCAGACATTATTTCACTGTATTAAACAAAATCCTCCATTATTTTCTGATTTATGTCATAATGTTGTTTCTTCATCACAAACATACCTGGAGTTTTGTTTTGTTTCATTCACACATGTTTAACTCACAAACTTTGCATATTTTGGCTGAGTTCTTCTCCCAAAACACCATGTGATGTGATGTGTCGTGATACAGGAAGTGCTCCACTGTGTTTTTAAACCCAATACACCTTCACTAGAATCATTTGGATCATTGGAATAGGTGGAATAGAGTATTTTGAGCTTTAGAGATGTGAATGAACAACTTCTGGTGTGTTTTTGATGACTTAAAGCTCACAAGATTAAATTTTGCGCAACCTTTACAAACCCTGACTCATTCAAGCTGTACTGTGTGTCCCTTACTTGTGTTTATATTCTCCTCTTTTATCCTTCTCTTTCAGGACAGTATGTTTGGGTTTGACTCGTGCTCGGGCTGCCGTACCTGTGACTGCGAGGCGTCTGCTGCTCTGCTCCAGCCCTGCGACCCTCTGACAGGTGCCTGCTCCTGTCAGCCCGGAGTCAACGGACCCAACTGCAAACAGTGCGCCCCCGGACACTGGGACTACGGGCCTGACGGGTGCAAGAGTGAGTCTCCAGATTGTTCACATTGCTAATGTGAAGTGATGAAGATGCATAGTTGTAGATGGGGAAGCTGAAATGATTTATATTAATCCTGTCTAGTGTTTTTATCCTTCCATTGTAGGGAGTATTATATCTCTGTAGACCAAAATAAGGGTTGAGCTGACTGCCCTCGATACAGTGCAGCAGTGCAGTTTCTCTATCCGTATGGAGATCTGGAATTTTCTACAATTTGTCACTGAACATAGCATTAAAAAGTAAATCTTGTTATTGAAAAAATGCTAAATATTTTAATGCCATACTGTGAAACATTCCAGTAAAAGTGAAAACAATACCATGGGGAAAAGCAGATGGCAGATCTGCCCCCAAAACATTACATAGTGCACCTTAAAATAAATAATTCTCAGCTTTAGTTTTGATGTTTACCTGTTTTATTCATGTATTTAATAGGGATAAGTATGTACATTAGACATGTTACTAGGAGAACCTTTACAAATATACTAGATTCACATAATATTTAATTAAATTTAACATTAGTACAAAGGCAAAGACATTTCATTCTTATTTAGTGATTACATCTAATCTTGTTATTAAGGCAACATACAGACTGCAGCCTGAAGTGACCCAAATCCAATCTTTTTGCCCCTCTGCCACCTGTATCTGATCTTTTAACGACAGTCTGAACGACACAGATCAGATTTTTTCAAATGCGACCCAGGCCACTTGGATATGTGCTCCTTAAACCGATACATATCCGATCTTTTGACATGCGGCTTCAGTCTGAACGGCAGGTTGCGTTCATCCGACCTACATCTGATCTAACCGTTCCTTTCTACGGACGTTGCTGCCACTGCCCCACGCAACACCACGGCCAAAAACCTCGTCCATCACCTTCTCAATCTCCTCCTTAAAACAAATAAGCTGTAGATGTTCTGGCTCCGGTACAACAGCGACTTTAAAATCGCCAGCCGCTCATTGCAGCATCCATGTTTAGGCGACTTCCGTAAACACTGAGCTCGCTGCAGTGACGTCGTCGTGTCCTCCTATGCAAGTCACATTTAATTGGAAATGTGAACCTCACAAAAAAATCCGAATTGAACATTAAGCCCTGCAGACTGAACGTAGACACAATTTACTCCTTTCTAAAACAGTCAAGTGAAACAAAAACCTTTAGATTAAACCATAACTATTACAGAATATCGCTCTGTGAAGACTAACCCCCTGTTGACGCTCCCTGACCCTGACTCGTGCTGTGTCCCTGTGCAGAGTGTAACTGCAGAGGAGGGCGCTGTGACCCCAGGACCGGAGAGTGTCGCTGTCCTGACGGGATGACGGGGAAACAGTGTGACACCTGCACCCATAAGTACAGCGTCCCAGTGGAGCACCAGCACTCCATGCACTGTGAACGTAAGACTCACTGTTTAATATTTCATACAGACTCAGCATATGGTATTTTCTATGGTATTTTAGTTGGTTTTGTCTCTAGAAAACTAATATCTAAATCATAATAATAATATTTCATGCATATATAAACATTTCTGCCGTATTAGAACATTGTAAAGAAGCTGTATTTTCAATTAAGAACAGTTTTATAGCAGAATCGGTAGAAAAACTCCAAAGAATCTATTTTGGTTTGACTCATTTATTATTGGGTTTATTTAAATGAAACAAAAACAGCTTTAGAATTTTTTATTTAGTTATATATTTTTTATCTTAGCCCAAATTAACTAAAGTGGGCTTTTCACTATTTATTTATTTTTTTCAAAATTTGGTAATATTAGAAGTTCATTTGAAAATACAAACAAGGTTTACAGGTATTTAAAGTAATATTTGTGCAGCACATAAATTAACAGACTTAACTTTTGGAAACTTGAAAAGAATAAATTATTAAACTTACCTGATTTGAACGGCACATATATTTTTTGTGTGTATGTGTGTAATAGTGTCCATGTGCAAATACATTAAAGCTGCATTGCGTAACTTTCATGGTGGAGGGTCCGTCAGATACTTTTCGTTATGGAGATGTTATTGCTTTATCTGGAATGTTTCACAGTATGGCATTAAACCTTCATGGAGACCAAACCAGACCAAGTTACAGGTCAGATCTGTGGAGAGGCGACCCCGCTCACAGTCAAAATACCTGTGTTTCTAGGCATTTTTGAGCTATAAAACCATCTGTAATTAAATAAATATGAGGTAAAGGTGTTTAATGTCATACTGTGGAACATTCCAGGCAGAGCAGTGACATACAGTATCCATAGAAACCAGCAGCCGACAGACCCACAACCAAAAAGTGACATAGTGTACCTTTAGAGCAGGGGTCTCCAACCTTTTTCCTCTGCTGAGCTACCTTTACAAAAACAAAAATACAAGAGAGCGACCACTTTTAGAGGCTGACAGAAACTATTCAGCTAAATTATATAATGGTACAATGGTAATACACATCTAATTAACAAAATTTTAGTTTATAATTCAGAAAACCTCTTGGCGAGCTACTTGGAAGGGGGAAGAGCTACTGGTAGTTCCTGAGCTGTCGGAGACCCCTTGTTTAGAGATATTTTCATCCCTCTTTCTTAGATTTGACTCATTATCACTTTCAATAATCACTATTAAAATAAAAAAACACAGACACATCCGATAAAACACCCGTCCTTTTAACACAGCTGTCCTTTGTCCGCAGCCTGTGACAGCTGTGTGGTCGTGCTACTGGAGGATTTGGACAAAATGAACGAGAACTTCACATCTGTGGAAGCTCAGCTCAGGAACCTGAACGCCAGCTCCATCGCCTGGGCCCAACTGGACAACCTCAACAAGACCATGGAGGACATCTCTGTAAGTATCAGCATTCCCTGGGGGGCTGAAGCTCTGTTACTCAAGTTAAATTTAATCGGAGCTTTATTTTAACACAATCTGACCAGAAAGAGTGGATTTAGTTGGAACTACTACAGGTGACATGATTTGTGTGTTTGTGTGTGACATTACAGTCACAAGACAGCATTAGCCAACAGTTTTTTAAATTTATTTATTTATTTAAAACAAGGACAATGCACTGAAAACATTAAACTCAGAGAGAAAAGATGCTCTGTGCCAGATTTTGCTACAAGCTCCTTTCCATCTGCAGTCTTTGGGTAGGTACAAAATACACTACAGAAACTACCGGTGTTTACAGTTTAGCAACAACATTTCATCGTTAACAGTGTCTCCTTAAAATAACCTTTATCCAATTCATCATTAAAAACAATCAGAATTAATTCATTCTAATTCCCATAAATACAAGATTTCAGATTAATCATTATCTTCTAAAAATGTCGTTGTCATCAATATCCTCTAAAATGTACATTATTACCAAATTCATCAGTATAATTATCCTCTAAAATACAAAATACAAAAACCATAACCATCAAGACAAATGTCGTAAGTTAAACACATTCACATCTACACAACGCATCTATAGTACAGTCAGTCAGAATGTTTAAATGTTTGAAGAAGCCTGATGTTATCTAATACATCATTAAATACAAAATACTAATAAAATACAACACTAAATACAACACTAAACAGAGTCAATCAATTAAACACTGTCCCACTTTAACCGTAGGCTTTTAACTGTATGTTTTAATCACACTTAATTTGTTTATGTTGTTGTAAGGCGACCTTCCATGTCCAGAAAGGCGCCTAATAAATAAAATGTATGATTATGCTTATGCTTATGCTTATGCTTATGCTTATTATTATTATTATTATTATTATTATTATTATTATTATTATTATTATTAAAAGACATTGTTTGAGCCCATGAGAGAAAGTGTGGGAGTTAGTGCAAGTTTTAAGTGTTCCAGTTTTTTGCTGCTGTGTATGAGAGCGGCGACTGTTTAAAATTAAAATTAAAAACACCTAAACAGGGCCAGGATCAGGGCTCTTGAAAATGTGTGGTTTAAATCCATTTTGTATATTGTCTTGAGTTTTCAGGCAGTCTAAGAGCTGTTTTGGTAGTTATTACTAATGTGTGCATTGTGTCACCATGGTAACTGAACATTTTGCCATAGAAATATATAGAAACCCCCAGCATAATGTCAATGTGAGCTAGAATAAACACTGTTATATTGTTGTATATATATGTAGGACATTATTACTATAGCTAAGATTGACTTTGGGCTATTCTTTCTTCACATTTTCTGCTTTCTTTCTTTTTTCTTTTCAGCGCTCCATTGAAAACTACAACAGCACCCTGGACAGCAGCAGAGACAGAGCTGACATGTTGGAGGCTGAAGTGGACACTGTAATTCCTGACATTGATGAACTACAGAACAAGGTACGCTCTTTACTCAATACACGTGTAAATTTGTAGTATCTGAAAATATTTAAAACATTTAGATGTGCACTGTGTCGCTGTTTTGTTTGGGGTCCGTTACCTGCTTGATTCTACGGTCAAATGTCCCACAGTTTGACAATAAACAGCTCTACTTTACATTCAATTCAGTTCAATTACAGGTGGTTTTGCTGCTCAAAATACCTAGAAAAACAGGCATTCTGACAGTCAAAGCAATAATATCTCCGTGCAGAAAAGCATTTGACGGACCCTCTACCAGAAAAATTACACAATGCACCTTTAATGATAAATTGTTTTTCAAAATGTGTTGCAGGCATCAGCGCTGAGCGAGCGAGCTGGAAACATTGGGGACAACGCAAACTCCACTCACCAGAGAGCCGAGGACTTACTGTCTTTCATCAACAACATGACCATGGACATTAATGGTAATTTAACTAATAATAACACTTTATAACCACAGGTATAACGTCTCAGGTCTCCCCTTTCACTATATATAATACACAATATATAATACACAATATAGGCTACGTTTTGGGCACCGCACTCCCCTGAAAGAGTCCAAATCTCAGTGGGACATTTCTGATTAAATTGCTGTTTAACTGTTTAACGTTATTGGATGTCTGTCCGTCAGCTCCTTTTCTCCATGGGGATGTTATTGCTTTACCTTCAATATTCCAAAATATAAAAAATAGAGAAGAAAAAAAATCCCCCCAAAAAATCCAAAATAGAGAAAAGTAGGAAGCGCCGCCAGGGCAATTTGTAGGTGAGATCTGTGAAGAGGTGAACCCACTCAGAGTTATTTTTGAGCAATAAAATCAAAATGCCCTCCTGTGGGCTCACCACCTGCAGAGGGGTTCATAGGGGGGGTCAGGTGCTATGAGTATTGGGCAGTAAGCTGCCCCCGCGACCCAGCCGGATTAAGCGGGAGAAGATGGATGGATGGATGGATGGATGGATGGATAATCAAAATGCATCTTGTTTAATACCATATTGTGAAAACATTACAGGCAAAGCAATAGCATCTCCATGGTAGCGGACCCCCCATCTGAAAAGTTACGCAGTCCACCTTTAAATAAATCATTATTTTAAAAAAAAAGCTCAGTGGGAATGAAAACTTCTCAATTTAATAGTTCAGTTTAATATATTTCCAAGTCAAATGCTTCATCCCAACTATTACTGTTTCTGCTTTTACAAACATCTTCTAACTGGTGTATTTCCGCTTTGTTTCTCAGACCTTCTCCTGATGGCAAACCGCTCGCTGAACGCCACAAACGAGAACCAGGACGAAGGGGAGAGGGAGAAGATGATGAGCGAGGTCCAGGCCATGCTCAGGGAGATGAGGTTCAGGAGCTGCAGTGGACAGAGGAAGATCGCCGAGCGTGAGAAGACGGAGGCACAGAAGTGTAAGTCCAGTGGCATGGATTTTACAAAGAGCTGAAAGAATATTTGTAACATATTTGATTTTTTTTTCAACCAATGACTCTCAGTTAATTTAAATTATACATTATTAGTCACAAGAATGTGCCTCTCCAGATTAAATAGTAGGAGTGGTGTTGTAAACTGTTGTAGTACAAATAATTATAGCACAAAATATATCCTACCCCAAAACAAGTTCCTCAATGTACTTAAGCACATTTTACAGTGGATACTTTTTACTTTTACTTCACTATATTTGAGAGCAGGTATCTTTACTTTCTGCTCCACTATATTTTTTTAAACTGAACTGAAAAGTAAAAAGTACTTTTCATGTTATTTTAGGGGTTATTTTACCATGTTTGTGCTAACATCCCGACTTTTTTTATTATAGCTTTGACTTTAAGTAAACAAAAATAAATACAAATCAACTTGCGTGAAATACTTTTGACTATTAAAGTACATTTTTAAGCAAGTACTTAAATATTTTTACTTAAGTAGATTACCTTTTTATCTGTACTTTTGTTTAAGTTACAAAATTGAGTACTTTACTTGTGTACTTCACACAATTGGAAAGTGGTTGGAGTAGTAGTAGTAGTAGTAGTAGTAGTAGTAGTAGTAGTAGTAGTAGTAGTAGTAGTAGTAGTAGTGTTATTGGTAGGATTAGTAGTAGTTGAATAGTAATAGTGGGGGTTCTTGTAGTAGAAGTTATACTTTAATACATACTATAATTAACTGGTAGCAATGTGTAGTAGTACTTTTAAGATAATAGCACAACATTACTCAGTAACATCAGAATCAGACAGCTCAAGTTTAAACCAGAACTAAATCAAGACTTAACCAGATCCAAACGAAGAATTAAAGCAGGAATAAAGCAGATCTAAACCAGGACTAAACCGGGACTAAAACAGGACTAAACCAGGACTAAAGCAGATCTAAACCAGCACTAAACCAGGACTAAACCAGGACTAACCCTGTCCCTCCTCCTCAGTGCTGGACCGAGTGAATGATGAGCTGGCCGACCGACAGGTGCAGAATGAGAACACCACACACTGGATCAAAGACCATCTGAGCAGGTTCAGGTCTCAGATGATGGATCTGAGAGACGCTCTGAACGAAGCCGTGAACAACACGGCCCGAGCTGAAGATATCAACACCAACAACGAGAAGGCCATAGAAGACCAGCAGGTAAGAGAGTGGATTTCATTATATAGACAGATAGATAGACTTTTATTGTTCAATTGAGCACTGTCAAACATAGATACAAACAATAACGACAAATGGACACAGCCAAAATAATACAATATAGGACAAAAGAACAAAAACTTAAAGGAGCAGTTCATATTATTAATATATTCCACTGGCACAAGCAGTCGACGTCTTATTTCATTTAGATATGTAATTTTAGAAAGAATAATCAAAACTTCTCCGTAAAAAATCAAATTATGTAAACTTCTTTTCTCAGAGGAGAGTGGATGAGCTGGTGTCCCAAGAGAAGGAGGTGAACGAGCAGCTGCAGATGGCCGAAGACGACATCGCCGCAGTCAACGATCTGCAGTCCATGCTCCAGGACTCCAAAGAGGTCTGTACCCTGTTTACATTATATTATTTCATACAGAAGAACTATACGTGTTTATTACACTGTTCTGATCTATGTTATAATGTTGTTTCCTTGTCATAAACAGACCTGGAGTTGTGTTTTGTTTCATTCATAACATAAGTCCAAGTATGAAGTAGTGATGAAGTAACACCATTCTAACATGGCTTAAAGCTCATAAAAGTACATTTCTGTGTAATATAACATCTTTAAATATTGTGACCAGGAGTACGAGCGTCTGGCCGCACAGTTGGATGGAGCCAGGACCCCTTTGGCTAAAAAAGTGGACAGTTTTGCCTGGACCGAATCCAAAATCCCCCTGGTGGAACAGGCCGAGAAACACGCCGAGATGCTCAACGAACTGGCCATGAATATCTCCAGGTGACACAAAACACTCTTGTACTGTTTATATTTGTGTGCGTGTGGGTTTTTTTTCTAAAATTCTGATTTGTGATTTTCGTTTGCAGTTTGGTTGAAGACACAAAGAAGGATGGTTTTGTGGATGTGACTCACGCCTATAATAAAATCATCAACAGCGTAAAAGAGGCGGAGAAGGCAGCAAACACGGCGGACGAGGCCGCCACCAAAGCCCTGGAGGTACATTTTATTATCTACTTCTGTGTTAAGTCTAAAGGAGCATTTTAAGAATTACTTCAAGGTGACAATTTTTAAATTGTTACGTCACTGTTGTTGAGTTGATTTTTCAGAAAATTTTGCTTTTTTAGTTGATTCGTTTTTTATATTTCAAACTTGCCTTTGTAATGAGTATAATTCTAGTAATGTAATTGTACTTGAGCTGGGAAATTAATTGAATTTATTCTATAACTTATTATTATGAAACAGGTTTACTCCTGATTTTGTTAATTGCAAAGCAGGGTTATTGTGCAGTTACTTTTAGATATTTATACAAATCGTTAGCCTAATGGCATAATTGCTTATGTCATTTTTTGGCCAAATTGTGATATCTGCCTAATTTTACTCTCTGACCACTGCTTCATCACTCTGCCTTATTGCCTTCCTGCTGCTCAAATATCACTTAGGCAACTACGCTATTAGGCTAACGAAATATAAAGGAAGGCAGTTTACAATTTCTTAAATTATAGCATATTATAAGAATGAAAATGTAAAGAACTTCCCCTGTTTGAGAGACACACAGTCCCAGCTCTGACTTTGAGTCAAATCGATTAAAATCATAATCATCCAGTGTTTGTAAAAGTATCGGCCAGTTCTACATTTAAACAAGAACACATAACGGCTCTGCGCACTGTAATTCTCAATCAAAATGTGTACTTTTACCTGAGCACTTAACTGTACTTTTCCATTTTTACTACTCTCTCCAACATTATACTGTATACTGTATGGTGTATATGCTGTACTGTACTTCAGTGTTCACCCATTTATCTTTTGGTTTTGTCAGAATGTGAAGAATCAGGACTTGGGTCAGATCGCAGACTCTCTGAAGAACCACAGCCTGGAGCTCAAGGACGAGGTGGAGAAACTCAAAGATGAACTCAACAATGGTAAAATACACGCACTTTTATTTATATCATAATTCAACCATATCACAGTGAAATCTGCAAGTTTCTTATGTTTATTGACTGTTTTTGTTGTGTTTTGTCAGAGTTAAACCCACAGCTGGAGGAGGCAAAGCAGAGACTAGAAGACGTCAAAGAGAAGCAGAAAAATGTGACCATGGAGCTGGAGAAGATTATAAATAACCTGAACTTTACCACAAGTATGAAATACATATATCATTTTGGTGTTTGTTTTGTTTTGTAGACAGAACTGAAAACCTCCTGGATACAAAACTACCACTCTAAAACTCTCTTAAAACTCTCTAAAAAGGGGTAGGGGGAAACAGCAATTTTCTCAAACTTCCAATGCAGGACAATACAGGATTATTTAAACGTGCATGAATCAGTTGAAATATAAAATGTGAAGTAATGATGAGGTAATATTGTTAATAATAATAATAATAATAATAATAATAATAATAATAATAATATGACTAATATCTCAAGTCTATTTTACATCACAGGTCTTATTTAAACTGTACATTTATTATTGTGCTGAACAGATGTGACTAAAGAGATCCAGGAGGCTAAAGACATGGCTGAAAAGGCAAACACCACAGCGACAAACGTCAACAACGCTCTTCGGCCAATCAAAGAACAACTGGACAAATGGCAGAACACGTACGGAGACGCCAACGCCACCAACACGGACATCAACAACGCCCTGGCAGACGCCAACATGACGGGTAACACACCAACACTTACGTATTTTTATATTTATCAAAAAGAAATATGTCAAATGACTTGACTCTGAGTATTAGTAGTACTGACATGGTGTATGTACATATTAGGCTTAGAGTATTTTACTTGTTGACAAGTTTTTCAGTGCAAAAATGCAAAAACATGTTATTTTAGGGGCTGTTTACACGACAACGGTAACAGGTGGAAAATGCAAAACATTTTGACAAATGTCCATATTGTTGTTAAACCAGGACTAAAATCAGGATTTAAACCATGTCTAAACCAAGTCTAAACCAGGACTTAAACCAGGACTAAACCAGGACTAAACCAGGACTAAACCAGGACTAAACCATCCCGGCAAACTGCAAGTTTTGCGTCTCCATGTGCCCACAGAATTCCCCACCCAAAACACCTGTGTAAACGCGGATTAAGAGTGAGAATGAAAATGTACTTTTGCGTTTTTGCTTCAGACCGTTTCCGTGTAAACGTAGCCTTAGTCTATTTTTAGGCTAAAAAGTCATATACTTTGGCTTTAAGTTAAGCTAAATTGTGTGGTAAGAGAATTGTACTTGGAAATAGAAAAAAACCTTTGCAGCAACAAACTTCACTTAGAATATTTCAAAACAAGTCAAATATACTAAACTAAATAAGCCATAAGACATTTAAGTAACTCAAACATTTTAAAGCCATATTCCTCTGAATGTTTTTGTCCCTTTTGTCTGTAGTGAAGATGTTGGGAGACACGGTTCCTCTTCTCCTGAAGAAACTCGACAAACTCCAAAACCACTCGGCCCAAATGCCAAACATCTCGGAGAGCATCACCCGCATCAGAGAGCTGATCCAGCAGGCCCGCAATGCCGCCAGCAAGGTACACACATTCAGACTTTCTACAAGTGTGTCCATGGCCCAAACACAAAAATGCTTTAATTTTGAGACATTCAAAGATGAGTAAATTATCCAAATGACTCTAGTGAAGGTGTATGGAGTTTAAAAACACCTAAATATGCAGGATTTGTGTGTTCAACATGTGTGAATGAAAGAAAACACAACTCTAAGTATGTTTGTGATGAGGAAACAACATTATCACTATAGCCCACATACAGGAAGTCACGTTGCCTGTATAATTTTATAGGTGGGCGTCTCTGTGAAGTTCAATGGCAACTCGGGAATCCAAGTCCGAAACCCGTCGAACCTGGCGGACCTGGCAGCCTACACCAACCTCAAGTTCTACATCACCCTCCCCGAGACGACCATCCGCAAGAGACGCCAGGACGAGACCACCAAGCAGTTTGTCTTCTACCTCGGCAACAAAGACGTGAGTACTGGACATGTTCTGATGCGTGTAGCAAATTATACACAGAAAAAAGTATCTGAAGATGTTTATTAAAGGGTTGAGGTTACAGTACTGCATGTTAGCTCTTTGTTTGGGTTAGGGTTGCCAGGAATCCACAGTATAATGATTATTCATCCATAAAGGAAGTTATTTGGACGAAGTAACTCACACATCACAATATATTATAATAACAAACTAAAACTATAAATATTAATCATAAATTCTCAAAAATAAGTTGCAAAAATAACGAGAGACAGACATCAAATGAGGCATAATTATCTAAATAATTAAACTTATCTATCAAGATTCAAGATTGTTTATTTGTCATATGCAGGTTCAACACAAGGTCTATAATGCAATGAAATGCTCAGGATGAGAAGAACCGTTTGACTCACTTAGATATTCAAGAAGTACTAATAGCTGCAATAAATAGTACTTAAAGTAATAAATAGTAGTTAAAAAAGTGTTTGCAAATATAAGGGAAATAAGTAAATATAGTAAAAAATATAGTCAAATATAATAAAATACAGATACCGGTAAAATAAAAAATGTAATAACATATAATAACATACAATGTAATATTTATTCAATCATATATGTGTTTATTGCTCGAAAAACATGCATTATCTTATGTTAGATTGAGCTTGTCTCGCCTTGTATCGAAAAGTTGAATGCCAAACTGTGGAACATTCAAGCAAAGCAATGTTATTCATCATGGAGTTAAGCAGAAAAGCACCTTTAAAGGCCTTGTACCAGATTTTCTCCCATGTATTACAGCAAAATATGCCTTTGCTCAGTACAGATTTATCGCATAAGCAGCTCTTTAGGTCAAAATAAATCTACTGTGTGCAGGCTGCATCTAATTATAAAGTGTTTGACTGTCCGATAATCAGGAAATGCGCATTAAAAAGTGTTGATAACTTTACAAAACTCTGCATTTGTCTCTGAGAGTTGTGAAAAGCACTTATAAACTCATCATGGTGAGTAGTTAGGATGCTCAGAATGAATAAGGTTAGTTGAGGAATAACTTTTGTACTATTGGACTAAGTTCGAGCCACTGTAGTCTGAACTATCCAAATCAATATGAATATTTGAAATTCAATCTAATCAATCAATCAATTCAATCTAATTTTTCATTTATCATTGTTCCAGTTTCTTACAAAAATGTATTTCCTTGTCAGTCCTCTAAGGAGTTCCTGGGCATGGCTCTGGAGGGCAGGAGGCTGCGCTGGTATTTCAACGTCGGAGGAGACACAGCAGAGGTTCTGATGGCTGAAGATGTGAAGGCCGATGGCAACTTCAACAGAGTCCTGCTGGAGAGGTGCGGACTACAGGATCACAGCAACTGGGATTTCTGACATGCACTGCCATTTTAATCTTTTAATTAATACGATTCTGTTCACAATGTAAACATGTCCAGAAGAATTGACAAAGGATTGAAATATGAACTGACTGAACTGTACTGGACCAAACAGAAGGGCAAAGAAAAGGTATAAAAAAAGAACTTTAAATATAATGAAGTCAAAAAAGTTAGGCCCAACTGGGGTAACTTAAATCAAACTGAACAGAACAAAACTAACCCAACCAGACAAAGAAAAGGAGAGTTTAAATACAAAAGGACGAGCTAAACTGAACACAAGAGGAGGGAATTACATTAACTAACTAAAACTAATATCTTAAGTAACAAGAAGATAAATAATTATAATACATAAAATAATATGTTTTAATAAAGTAACCTTAAACACACTTAGCAAAACTAAGTAAATAGAGCTCTCCTCTTTGTTTGGCCTTTGTTCAGACTTATATTAACTAAAATTTGTGCACCCAAAATTAGAAAATCTAAGTCTAAATAAAGGAATTAAATTAAACTATGTGTGGTGTATTTATCTTAATGAAAATGTACATGAAATGAAATAATACTAATACTGTGGAGTGGTGGCAGAGGCATCCACCACATGAACTAATACACAGATCACATTTCAGAACATCCCTGTACAAATCTAAACTGCAGGACCTGCTGTTTTTATGCAGAATAAGACAAAAAGGTATTCAGTTTTTCTGTTTAGTTTGTCTAGGAAACATTTCCAAAATCGCAGCCTTTCGATTTGCTAATTGCGTCCATCGAAGTTGCCATTTTGATTCGGTTGCGTTTAATCTTGCAGCTCTAGTGCCCATCTGAAGTGTCTCGTGTGTCTGTGCAGGATCCTGCAGTTCGGGCAGATGTCCATGTCTTCGGAGGCCTCAGAGGGAGACCAGAGAGTGACCAAAGCCTATGTGGAGGCCCAAGGAGACCAGGGCCTGCTCAGCCTGTTCACAGATGAGACTGTGTTCTACGTGGGAGGATACCCCACCTCCTTTACGGTGAGTCTCTGCTCTAGTCCTGGTTTACTCCTCATTGGCCTGAACTGGGAATTAAAGATCCTATATTATGCTAAAATGACTCTTGTGAGCTTTAATTCATGATATAATGCAGTTACCTCCTTAAAAACATACCTGGAGTTGTGTTTTGTTTCATTCACTCATGCTTTATTATTAGTTTATCTACATCTCCACAGCTCAAAATGCTCTTAACGTTAACAGCTCCTTTTACCTTTAGTTCAGTTGAGATGTGCAATTCTAGGGCTGAAGTTATCCAAATAATCCAGTGAAGGTGTATGAGGTGGAGCACTTCTTATATATCTGCTATATATCCCCCAATGTATGTTATACTTAATTCCCTCCTGTCCAAACTGCCATATTTATTGATTTGTATATATATTCACTACAAACTACAATCTACACTGTAATATACTTTTTATTGTCTATATTGTGTATACTCCACATTCTGTATATATCACACTTGCTGCTCCTTCTGATTAGACGCTAAACCACATTTCATTATCTTGTATTTATACATGTGTCATGACAATAATGTTGAATCTAATCTAATCTTATATCACCACATGACATCACAAGGTGGAACGGAGTTTTTGGTGTGAGAGAGAAACTCAGTCTAAATATGCTGTGTTTGTGTGTTAAACGTGTATGAAGGAAACAAAACACAACTCCAGGTTTGATTGTGATGAGGAAACAATAATATAACATAGATCAGAAAATAGCCTAACATGGGCCTTTAATCAGACGTTTGCACTTGTAAAAATAGCACATTTTTACCCATGTCTAATCGTTACCCTGTGCTGAAAAAATCCAGTTTATACATACTCATTCTTTATTAAATATTCTGTAGACTTTTTCCTGATTGTGTGTGTTTTATATCTTCTCCAGCCTCCTCCAGAACTGGCTCTGCCCAACTTCAAGGGCTGTATCGAACTGGACACTCTGAACGAGGAGGTGCTGAGTCTGTACAACTTTGAGAACATTTTCAACCTCAGCACGGCTGAGGACCGACCCTGCGGCAGGTCAGTGTTCAAACAACCAACAAACCTACCATAAAAACACAAATATTTCTTGGTGAGATCAGGCTAAGCTCTAATTTTAATTACGTAACTGCAAGACAGGTATGTTTAATGCAACACTGTGGAACATTTCAAACAAAGCAACTGCATCTCCATGGAGACAGAGCAGATTATATACATAGTGCAGTGTAAAAAAAAATATTTAAGGGACAAATATTACGCTGTTTTCTGATCTCTTTTTTAAGTTTCTTCATCAAAAACAGACCTGGAGTTGTGTTTTGTTTCATTCACACATGTTTAACGCACAAATCCTGCATATTTAGGCTAGTTATTTTCCTCTCAAACAGAAAACACTCTGCTCCACCTTGTGATGTCATGCGCTAATACAGGAAGTGCTTTTAAACTCCATAAACCTTCACTAGAATCATTTGGATGATTTCAGCTCTGGACTTGCAAATCTCTACTGAACTAAAGATAAAATGTAGTTGTTACCGTGAAAACTCCCTCTACATGACATCACAAGGTGGAACAGAGCATTTTGAGCTTAGGAGATTTAGTTTAGTTTATTATTTATTTGTTCAAAAACATTAATCTCACAAAGACAAGAGAAGTTTTGGACCAGATTTAGCTGAAGCTACTTTTCCCTCTGCAGTCGCCGGGCAAATGTGCACAACAGTAAAACAAACCATAGCAAAATTACCATTAGCTCATTTATAAAAAATACTTCTGTTCCTATTTCATATAAAAATACATTTACTAAAAGGGTTACTATACCTAAAATGATCAATATTAAGAATACTCAATACAAATACACAGCAAGCAATACACAATAAAAGTAAACACAGCATAAGGGCCAATGTGGCACAGTTGATTATTGAGAAAACGTTTTTTTATGTCTCGAGACAAAGTTTGCAAATCTGCAGACAGTTTGAGACTGTCAGGGAGCTGGATCCACTGTTTGATGGTTTTGAATGAAAAGGCTGAGCATCTTTTCAGATCGATGCAGTTTTTTTTTTTTAATAGTTGGATGGTGGCAAATATAAAAAATAGTTATGCTGTGCTATATTTTGATAAGTGATCCAGGAAAGGTTGCCAAATCTTGGTAAAACTATCACCTTTATCCTCCAAATCATAGTGAATCTTCTCCATATATAATATATTAGTTAATTCAGACAACCACATCTTAAATTGAGGAGCTGTATCAGTTTTTCATAAGGTTAATATAACTTTTTTTGCTATTACCAAGCCACGGGTCGATGCAATTTTTATGAGACGTGGACCTAGATGTCCGAGTTGTTTTTGTTTAGATGTAGACAGACTAATAATAAAGAGTTACTCAAACGTGTGAATGAAACAAAACACAACTCCAGGTCTGTTTTTGAAGAAGTAACCACATTCTAACATGACTTAAAGCTAATGTGTGACCAAATCATCACTTTACATTAGCCTTTATTAACCCTCACGTCCTCCGCAGGTTGAAGCCTCTGCTGACTCAGGCCTGGGTGAACGACGCCGCGTACTTCGACGGCACCGGTTTCGCTCAGGTCACCTTCTCCAATGAAGTGGGCAGAGTGCAACGCTTCGAACAGGAAGTGAAGCTGGTCTCACACAACGGCATCCTCTTCCTGCTGCTCAACGAGGTACACGACAGAAACTGAAGAGAGGGAAAGACCAGTTTTGGGAGAAGAGGGGTTTTCATAAGAAGATGGAGACATTTTCGTTTTTTTTATTTACTTAAAGGGCCCATATTACACTATTTATATTATTATTATTTGTTATAATGTTGTTTCCTCATCACAGACATGCCTGGAGTTGTGTTTTGTTTCATTCACACAAACCCTGCATTTAGGTTCTTCTCTCAAATAGAAAACACTCTGTTCCACCTTGTGATGTCATGTGGTAATACAGGAAGTGCTCCAATGTGTTTTTAAACTCTTTGCATCTTCACTAGAATCATTTGGATAGTTTCAGCCCAGGAATTCCTCATTTATACTGAGCTAAAGGTAAACTGTAGCTTCTAACTTGAAATCTACGACTACATGACATCACAAGGTGGAACGGAGCATTTTGAGTTTTGTAGATGTAGACAGATTAATGATAAAGGGTTATTCAAAGATGTGTGAATGAAACAAAACACAATATTCTAACTTATAACTTATACAGCTCTGGAAAAAATAAGAAACCACTGCAAAATTATCTGTTTTTTAGATTTTTACTACTTATAGGTTTGTGTTAATTAATATTTTTATTTCATTCTATAAAATACTGACAACATTTCTCCCAAATTCCAAATAAAAATATTGTCATTTAGAGGATTTACTTGCAGAAAATGACAAAATAACAAAAAAGATTAAATGTTTTCAGACCTCAAATAATGTGAAGAAAACAAGATAAGATTCATTTTAAAACAACACAATACTAATGGTTTAACTTTGGAAGAATTCAGAAATCAATATTTGGTGGAATAACCCTGATTTTCTATATATTTTCTATTACTTTTCCTCCTTAAATCAGATTTGGTTCAGGTGATCTCCTCATCACTGCCTCATGAAGCAGAATGAGGTGTGTTTGTGTTGGAATTAAACTGTCACACATGTAGAGATGCTGATTTCAGAAAAAAAATGCAGTGGTCTCTTATTTTTTCCAGAGCTGCATAGAGTAAATTTTGTCTAATGTAGGAATTTCAAAGCTAATATTTGTCTCGTTTCAGGACAAGTTCTTGTGTCTGGCCGTACAACGTGGCTTCCTCAAGGTCATCTACAACTTCGATGGAGAAATGAAGGAGCTCAACCCCAAAGAACCCAACTCCCCCTTCCTCAAGATCAGCGACGGAGATGCCAAAGGCGTACGTCACTGCCACGTGTCACTTTATATAAGAACAGATATCACTTTGAGTCGTACTCCCTCTGGATCTCATGGCCCTCTCTGATGTTGCCCTTGTTGTTGCAGTTGGAGGTCATAATCCTGCATTCGGCGCGTGTGGTGGTGAGGAACAACCGGAACAATCTCTACCAGGAGTCGTTTACGGACATGCCCCCCTTCACCACCACCTACTACCTGGGAGGAGTGCCCCAGGACAAGATGCCTGAGCCGTAAGCAGTGCATGACCATCACTTCACTCGCAAGGACCACGCCACAATAAAGGAACACGATAAAGATATTGCAGGGGATAGTTGACCTCTGTGAAGTTGGCCCCCATCAAACGCAAACCTGCACAAAATCTATGTCAATCGTTTGTGCTTCGTTTGTGCTGCAAAAAGTTTCACTTGTGCTGCTTTAGTTTTGGAGAAATTAACAATTCTTTTATAGGTCAAATTAGGGTTAGCCAGCCCCCAGGAAGCTTCAAAATGTATTAAAACATCCAAAATGGAGTCAGCCGTTTGTGCTGTTTTGTGCTGCAAAAAGTTACGTTTGTGCGATTCTGGTTCTTAAGATATTTGGAGTTTTATTTTCGGCTGGTGACGTCATCCAGCCCCTCAAAATGGTAAATAGCCTCAAAACAGGCAGAAAATTATAGAAAACATTTGTATTTCGTTTGTGCTGTGACCATTTTCATTTGTGCAAGTATATTTCTAAAATTATTAATAATAATTATAGAACGTCATTTCCGCTCAGCTGATGGAGGCAAACACCGCAAAACTAGTGAAGATAAACGATCTCAGGCTGTGGAAAAGTCTGTATATTATATAAAATATGAATCAAAAGCAAATTACTAAGACTGTTACATACTTTTCCGCAGTCTGAGATCATTTATCTTCACTAGTTTTGCGGAGTTTGCTGCCATCAGCTGAGTGGAAATGACGACAACCGAGCCGATGTAGGATCCTTCCTCCTTTGTAGATGATGTCTTCAGGCTTAAGGATGAACAAGAGACAAGGGGCGGGAAGGAGGAGGTCGAGACAGCGCACACAGACGGTGTTGTCGGGATAGGCCTGTATAAATAGGGCTTCTGGGTAAAGGCGTGGTTGAGCTGAGCTGTTATTCGCTGGAGGGGAGCAGGGGAAGGTTGAGGCTTGGTCCTGCTCCTTAATCTCAGTCTATGGTATTAACGCCATGTGCACTGGTGGATGAAGCACAACATTTTTTTACTTACAGATACAAGCAAAAAATATTCAAGTAAAAGTAAAAAAAATCACATTAAAAAATGACTTAAGTAAAAGTATAAAAATACCCGTTTAAAAATATACTCAAGAGTAAAAAGTAAGTATTTCGTGCAGAATTTTAGGTCTTATAAAGTTTCAAATGTAGTAATTTTTATTTTAGTGCTGAATATTGTTCAACAAACAATTGAATAACTTTTTTTTTCTAGCCATTTTTATTTGTATATTTTTGCTTGCTTAACTACCATACTACTACCACTACTACTACTACTACTACCCTTCAGTAATTTAAAAAAAAAAAAAGTAAAATTTTCAGTCCTGTTCAAAAATGTAGTGGAGTGGAAAGTACAGATAACTGCTCTCAAATGTACTGAAGTAAAAGTAAAAAATTATCCACTTTAAAATGTACTTAAGCAAAGTACTGATGCCTCAAATGTTTACTTAAGGACAGTACTGCTTTTACTTTGTTACGTTCCACTACTGCATTTACAGCTTGTCAACAGTGGTACCTGAGGGGACACCAGAGATTGCAGGGGTCCACTCACTGGGCTTTGATTGATCAGAATGTCAGGTCATAAAAAATATTATTTGTGAAAATTAAATTATAAAAATAAAGTAATTCTTTATTGTCCTGCACCTGCAAGAGAAATTTCACTTTTCACCTGCCACCTATGCCCCCCTCTCCCTCCTTATACTAACTTGCACGTATGAAAAAAATGGATGCCAAACGTGCAAGGTTAAAAATGTGTAATAGTTAATAATAATTTGCTTTTTTGTTTGTGTTGTGCAGGCTGAAGTCCATGTTCCCGAAGCAGGGATCTCTGAAGGGCTGTTTCAGGAACATCAAAGCTGTGAACTCTCACATCGACCTGAAGAGGATGATCACCACCGGCGTGAGCTTCGACTGCGACAGCGACCTCCTGGTACTGCTAATTATAATTATGATTAACTTATTTTATTTTATATGTTCATTTAGTCCTTCCCAGATTTAAGAGGCCCATATTAATCTATTTTTTTCAACTGTTATAATGTTGTTTCCTCTTCAAAAACACACCTGGAGTTGTGTTTTGTTTCATTCCCACATTTAACAAACAAATTCTTCATATTTTACCTGAGTTCTTCTCCGAAAAAACACTGTTCCACCTTGTGATGTCATGTGGTAATACAGAATTGGATTAAAAGGAGCTGTTAACTTGAAAAGTACAGCTTGACATGACATCACAAGGTGGAACTGAGCGTTTTGAGCTTTGGAGACGTAGACTTACTAATAACAAAGGAATACTCAAACATGTGAATGAAACAAAACACAACTTCAGGTGTATTTAAATATTTAAAACTTAGGGCCATTCAATATTTCTTATTAATGTCCTTTTATTGATTGCAAACCCGGAAGTAGGACCTGATTCACTGACAAGGAATATGTTTATACCACTCCAAACTGTTTAGACATCATACTCCTTTGTTTATAAATGATCAAAACTTAAATTTGACTATTATTATAAGTAATTTTTTGTGAAAAATGCAAATAGTGCAAATAGTATAAAGTAAAGCTGTTTTGTTTGGTGAAATATATAAAATAATGCCTCCACTTTGCACGAAGAATTTGAAGTTTTTCCATTTTCACAACTTTGACGTAGTTTGGCTATAGTCCAGTGTATTTATTCTGTTTTACTTTGTTAAAATAGTGCCTATGTGTCAAAAGTACAACCATATGATCAAGGCTGTCGACAGAAATTTCAGGGCCTGGGGCAAGACACCTCACATGGGCCCCCCTCTGTTATAAATTAATAGGGAGAGGGTCAAATTCTGGGCCCCTAATACCCCGAAGCCCGGACAACATACCCCTTTGCCGCCCTCTGTCTGCTCCCCCGTATATGATATCTGGATTGGGTTTTGAGTGCAGTTCTGCTGTCTTCCTGCAGGTGGCGCGAGAGGCTCACTTCTCCGGGCAGAGTTACCTGGACCTGGACCTGACCCAAGTCCCCAGTCTCAGGAACAACTTCTACGCCAGCTTCAGTTTCAGAACAGACCAGAAGAACGGACTCATGTTCTACCACAGAGATTCAGTAAGGAAACAGCACCTTTGTTTTACTATATTTCTATGTTTTATTTTTACTTGTACATATGCAGTTATATAATTATGCTGCTCTACAAACGCAGAACGCTGTAACATTATGTTTGGTTAAAAATTAATTAATGTCGTTTTGGGGATATTTGAGACCTCCTTTATCATGTGAATAAATATCACGAGCCAATTTGACGCTTTAACGAGAAAATGAAGCGCTATGACAAGAGAAACCATGAAAGAATAACGTTAATAACAGTTATTTTTCTCAGTTTCACACTCTGGCAAGTCAAGGTCTTTTGCCTTGCCTATTTTTGATACTATTTTTTATTTTTTATTTAGAAAGTTATGTTAAATTATTATATCATATTGTGATGTGTGAGCTGCTGTGTCCAAATACCGGTAATTTCCCTTGTGGATCAAAAAAGTCAGTATCTGGTATCGTACTGGGTTTGGCTTCTTAAAGAGGAACATATTATGCAAAAATCCACTTTATAAACTTTTAACCATGTTGTTCCCTCATCATTATCCTACTCAGTTGTATTTTGATTCATGCATGTTTGAGTAATCCTGGATTCAAGCTCGGACTGGTAATCTGTACTACCGGGAAAATTCGGTCGAAAATTCAATTTTACTGGTTTTATTTTATTGTTTTAGGACTGGTTTGACCACATTTTAGCATTTTACTTTTATTGTTTTATTGCATTCTTTTTGTTTTACCTCTGTGCAGCACTTTGGAAACTGCTCTGATTGTAAAATGTGCTGTATAAATAAAGTGGATGTGGATTTGAAATTATAATAATAAATTTTAAATACTGTAAGTAGCAAAAATAGCAATAAACTGGTATCAATAAGGTATAATTTTAGATCCATTTTGCTGCTTACAATGACAAAAAATGTAAAATAAGGATCTGCATATGTTATAGTTTATTACTTATTAGAAAAATGCATGATGTTTCTCCTTTAAATACAAAATTAATGTCTCCAAATAGTGTAGTGATCTTGTACTGACCAACGTTGTGTGTTTCCAGGAGGGGCTGTGCCAGATCTTCCTGAACGAAGGACATGTTGTGGTCAGAGCCGGAAACAACGAAGTGAAGACTCAGAAAACCTATAACGATGACAACACTCACTACGTGGCTTTGTACAATAACATCAACGGGTACGATTCAGTATTTACTCTACATTTACACTGTAGATCTGTGTGAAAAGGGGAGATTTTACTGGCTGTGTGTTATATCATGTACATTTATATTAGAATTTGGATGCAAGGAGACAGTTGTAATTTGCACTCTTCTTATTAGTGAAGTAAAATATTTGCAGTGAGGTGAATTTTTGGATAAATAAGTGAGTTTAAAGATCCTATATTACACAAAAAAATTACTGAGCTTTAAGTCATGTTATAATGTTACCTCATCAAAAATATTCCTGGATTTGTGTTTTGTTTTCTTCACACATGTTGGAGTAATCCTTTATTTTTAGTCTGTTTGCATCTCTGTCTCTCTACATTTCTGTTTGACAGAAGAACTCAGCCTAAATATGCAGGGTTTGTGTGTTAAACATGAGTGAATGAAACAAAACACAACTCCAGGTCTGTTTGTGATGAGGAAACAACATTATAACAGACCAGAAAATAGCGTAATATGAACCTTTTAATAAAGCTGTGAGTATATTATAGGTTGTTTTAAGCACAATATTCTCATAACCTCATCAGTATTAAAAGTCATTCACTGTCTATGGCTTTATATCCTCCTGGGAACCAAAGAAAAAAAAGTGCATTGCAATATTTTTTTTTCTATCTATTTGGAGGTAAATGAACAGCTTAGCATTTGGATTTTGTTCATTTTATTTTTATGTATAATTTGTAACAGGGACAGTTTGGTGTTGAGTCATTGTGACCGAACAAAAACAACTTTTCTGATGATCTACATTTTCTACAGTCGCCTCAAACCTTTTTAGACTCCGTTTTAATTTCTTAATGTTTTTATCATAGTGCAGCCACAGACTAACTCCTATTGAGTCCTATTTAGGCAGAGGAACCTCATCCCCGCATTAAGAGTCTATCCCAAAACACTTAAAAGATAAACTGGTTAAGTCAATGTCCACTATAGGAAGGACACAAATTAATGGGCCAGGTCTCAGAAAGATATATTGAGCTTTCCTGTGTTACCCAGTTATTACAGTCACAAATATGTTTTAAAAAAGCTCTATTTACTTGTAATATTGGTATATATTGTGTCATGTTGCATGCAGCAGATAGAGTACAGGTCTGAATCTAGTCTGACCTTGTGTTTGTGTGCAGAATGCGCCTGTACATGGACGACGTGCTGGAGAAGTCTAAGGAGGGCATCTCCGTCAGCAGAACCCCGGGAGGAGCAGCTTCTCTGGGCATCACGTACCTGGGAGGGACCCCGGACCAGAGCCTGGCCAACCTCACCGGCTGCATCAGTAACGTCTTTGTGAAGAGGTGAGCACTAGACATGGTGTAAGATCTCGTGCCACAAGATTTCGTGAGATAAAATTGCCGCAAGATCGTGCTCACAAGAGGAAAATGATCTGGTGAGATTTTTTTTGTGTTGTGTTGGACAAAAACGGGTGACGTGTTGGTGCGTTACATCTCTTACAGTTCCAAAAAGCAGTACCAGAAAGTACTAATAAATCAAAAAATGTGTGGCCAAAATTGGACGCTGAATTGTGAAGTTTATACGTATATTAGGAATTATGTTAAAATCTTGTCTTGTCTCATTCTCATGGACTCAAATCGTATTTCATCTCATCTTGAGGTGGTTTTCAGAGTCTAGAATAAGATGGCGTCATTCTCTCAGATCAATAAACCAATCAATTTTTATTTATAGAGCCCTTTACAACACACAAGGTGACCAAAGTGCTTTTTAATAAAATCAGCACAATGCAAAAACATTAAGCAATAAAATAAAACTAATTGTGCAAAGTGTCACTGCATTATTGAGTGTTAAAAGCCTGAAAAGCTGAATAAATAGGTTTTGAGCCTGGATTTAAACAGGCCAATGTGATGGGGGCAAGTGCCAGTTTTTCCTTTTGATCAGATTATACTTTGCCACGAAATATCCAAAAAGTAAATGCTCAAATGTTAAACCTATTAACTTTTAGACTTGACACAAAAAAGTCAGTGTATTACAACAAGAATCTGTATTTTAACAATGTTAATTTCAGCGACTCTCATCTGTTTTAAGTGTTACGCTGCAGTATGGTATGGTTTCATATTTTGCATTAAAGTTCTTACTTATGAAGCCTCTGTTACTCAAGGGGAGAATAAAGAGTCCATAAAAGCAAGTTCAATGTAAATAGAGAGTGTAGTTTACATATAAAACACTTCCTCTGGGTATAAGCTGGGAAAGTGTTCATTTTTTTTCACCTAAATTTGACACACGTTATAAAATTACCTATAATAATAATAGTTATTCAAACAGAATCTAAAAAATGATAACAATTGCTGCACAAATATAGCTTTACATTGTTTTATGTTTTGCGTGCCTCAGTCAGTCAATGTTGTAATGGATGAAACCTTTTCTCCTCCTCGCACAGAGAGACGCCCAGTCAGATGGTGCTGGATCTGCTCAAGGCCAAAGAAAACGTGAATGTCCCGCTGAAGTGTCCGGCTGCTCAGAAACCTCAGCAGATCAGAGCCACACCGCCCAAACCCAACAAGCCCAAGGTAAGAGGATAAGAGGAGAATAATCTTAATGACAAATCTGAAATAGACAGAAGTGCGTATGACATTGAAGTAAAAGCGTTATCAGCGAGTTAAACTAAAACAACTGGACGTATTTAGTTTTTTGAGGCTGACGTTTTGCTACCAACCAAACAGCTTCATCTACGTAAGTCCAGTTGTTTTACGTAACCCTTTTACTACCACAGGAATCACCGGTGACACCACTATTTCAAATTACCATAACTCCTCGCTACTTTGTGCAATTTTATTTTATTATTTATTTATTTATTTATTTGACAGGGACAGTGCAATCAGACATAGTTACATACAGAGTTTGCAGCTGATGTGATGCATACAAGGTTTAGCAAATGCTAATTTTCAACCCCCGTCCCTGGTTGAGCTTTTCTACACTAACGTACATATAAAACAATCAAATTTCATCTATATAACTACAGCAATAAAAGACATGTAACACTCATTCACTCACTCAGCTGATTCATTCACACATTCTAACATTATTTACACATGGGTACATCTTTGGTTTCTCTTGAGCCAAGATTTGAGTTTAAAGGTGAACAATTTGAACTCACAGATGGACTTAATATCTGTGGGCAGGGAGTTCCACAGTTTACAGCCTTTATAAGAGAAGGCCGACTGTCCAAATGACGTCCTGCACTGGGGGATTTTACAATTAGAGTTTAAGGTGCCTCTTGTCGTCCTGCTGCTGTTTGGTCTTTGTACAAATGTACTGAGCGGTTTTGGAGCCAGATTATGGAAACATTTGAAAAATAATTTGAGAAAGCATAAATTGCTGAAACTGTCGAAACTTAATAGATTATAATGATTGAGAATGTGACAGTGATGAAAGCAGATCGGTTTCCTATCCATAATTTTTATTGCTTGATTGTATAATGAACCGATGCGCTTTGTGGCTGAGGGAGCTGCCTGGGCCCATGCTGTCATGCAGTAGGATATGTGTGGAAAAATCATGCCATGCAAGTACAGCAGGGCCGCCTGGTCGGGGATGTAATGTCTGATAAGTTTGAAGCAATTTAGGTTTCTTTGTTTTGTTTTGGATATTTTCTTGTCACATTTTAATTGTGGGTCAAGAACTAGTCCAAGATATTTTAGTTCATTCACCAATTGTATTTTATCATTTTGCAAACCTATTTGAAATTTCTGTTCTAGATTTAGCTGTTTAATAGAAAAGCACATAGAAACTGTTTTAGTAGTATTAAGAACTAGTTGATTTTTGTGGAGCCATTGGCTAACCTCAGCCATGCATACAGACAGAGCATCTGCAGCTTGCACTGGTGTCTTGGCGGGTGCGTAGAAAACCACATCATCCGCATAAAGCTGGCAGCGGACACCAGGGGAAATCAAAGGCAGATCATTTATAAAAAGGCTAAACAGCAGCGGTCCCAATATAGATCCCTGAGGTATGCCCATTGAGATGTTTATAAATGATGATTTGTCCTGGGCAACTTTCACACACTGTTCCCTACTCTGAAGAAAAGAGGAAAACCATTGGACTGCCTCAGGGGAGATGTTAAATGAAGGCATTTTGGATAAAAGAAGGCTATGATTGACTGTTTCAAATGCTTTTTTAAGGTCGAGGAATACTGCTCCTACCACCTCACCCCTATCCAGGGACTTATTCATTTAAACTGCCCCTGAAACTGTGAAACGGGGCTTGAAAGTTGAAGAAAATTCAATTCCTTTTTGGCCTTTTCGTCTTATAACACACAGGTTTAGGTATTTAGTTACATAAGAATGGTAAATACTTGACAGTTCTACTTCTCCTGGAAAAATATGTCAATTATTTACACATAGGGCATTCTTTGACGCAATTATTGACCAAAATAGACTATTCAATCTTTATTAAGAACACATATCTGGTTCGTAGTAAACAAGTATGTAAAACAATAAGAATAATAATTTAAAAAAGGAAAATAGACAAAAAAGACCAAGTGTTTCAATAAATATAGCTATTATTAAAAGGGTTAAAAGCGTTAAACTCTTTTAAGCTTTAAGCCATGTTATAAAGGTGTTACCTCCTCAAAAACAGACCTGGAGTTGTGTTTTGTTTCATTCACACATTTGAGTAACACTTTATTATTAGTCTGTCTACTTCTCTAAAGCTCAAAATGCTACTTGTCATGTAGTGGTAGTTTCCAGGTTAACAGCTACATTTTACCTTTAGTTCAGTAGAGAGCAGCAAATCCAGGGCTGAAATCATGAATAAATAATAAATATGCAGGATTTGTGTGTTAAACATGTGTGATTGAAACAAAACACAACTCCAGGTCTGTTTCGGATGAGCTGATAATATCTTATGTCTCAAACTATGCATCACTTAATTAAAACATGGTTCATATTCGCAAATCAAATTATTATAACTCATGTCGATGTGTTTTTAGTATTTGTAATGTAAAAAGTAAAGTCATGTAAAGTAATGTAATGTACTATTCGTCCAGGGTAAGAGCAGGAAGCCTTCAGGGTCCCGCAGCAGAAACACCAGAGACTCGTGTCAGTCGGAGGAGGCGCCGGTGGAGCCCGGAGCTTCTCACTTCAGTGGATCCACCCACAGCTTCCACAAATACGACGGCCTCAACCTCAACTCACTGTGAGCACTGAAAGAAATGACATGATACAAAATTATACAGAAGTCATCATTTTGTATAGTGTAATAATCAATAATGTGTCTATTCAATTTTCACATTTTTAACTGCATCTTATTGTAATTTTATCATTATTTATCAGCCTTTTTAGCTATTTAACCAGGTTTCCTATTTAATGTTAATATCAATTCTGATTTGTGTACTTTTTATTGTTGTGTACACATAGATTATCTTTTTTTATAATATATTTCTTACTTACAGGGCCGCTCGTAGATATTTGGGGGCCCTTAGCAGGTGGTGATCCCCCCTTTGAGAAAAAATATAATGTATATTTTTTATTCCGCTTTAATTTTCTTACTCCACTAGCCTTTTTAGCAATTTAATCAGGTTTCCTATTTGATTTTACTGTCAGTTCAGTTTAATTTTTGTTCAGATATGATGATAAAGTAAATATATTATCTTTTTTTCCTTTAAGTTTTTTTTATTCCACTAGTTAACAACAGTTACTCTAAAAATCCATTAATGAATTAAAGCTGCATTGCATAACTTTTCTGGTGGACGGTCTGTCAGATGCGTTTCGCCGTGTTTTCGTTTTGCCTGGAATGTTTCACAGTTTGGTATTAAACCTTTTTATCTTCATGGAGACCAAACCAGACCGAGTTACAGGTCAGATCAGGTCAGAACGCCTGTTTTTCTAGATATTTTTGAGCTATGAAACCACTTATAATTTAATAAATGTAAGGTAGAGCTGTTTAATGTCATACTGTGGAACATTCTAGGTAAAGCTATGAAGGTGACCTCCAACCAAAAAGTTTCATATTGCACCTTTAACACATGTCCCCAGGTGTTTTTGGTCCTGTGTAATATAATTTTAAACCTCCAAACACAGGCTCTTTATGCCCTTTATGCCCTTTATGCTCTTTTTAACCCTGTACCTGTGTGACCTTCCCCAGGCCCCACATCTCTTTGTCTCTGAGGATAAACTCTTCTGACGGCCTGATCCTCCACGCAGCCGGGGGGCGCCGCAGTAAAACGGTGATGTCCCTGAGTGTTTCTGAAGGGCACCTGCAGCTGCTGCTTGATGGAGGAAAGAAGAAGATCACTCTGCACAGCCGCAAGAAGTACATGGATGACCAGTGGCACACGGTAAACACAGAGCGGAGGAGGAGGAGGAGGAGGAACTTTATTTATATCACATTTTTCATAGATGTTTAGTCACAAAGAGACTAAATGTCAAACAATATAATGAGGTTAAAATGATTTTTCCTCATAGCTTTAAGCCTCAGTGGTGCCATTATTATTGGTTACAAGCCATAAGCGTAATATGGCAAGTTTGTGGAACCAGTTCTTTGCAAATAACATATCATTCATCATCATATATCTTTGTGTGTTGCCAGTTTGGATGTTTCTTTCATAAACAGTCCATCTCCCACAGAGTTATAGAGGCCCCTGCTCTGCGTCTGTAACTCTGGCATCATCAGATCATGATTATTTTACTCAGTCATTGCTCTCGCCCGGCTGTTGTCTCAGGTGTTTATAAAGCGTGAGGGGGAGAAGCTGAGTCTGGTGGTGGACGGGATCAGCGCTCAGTCCAAGAAGATCCCAGGAGGAGACAAGACCAAACTGTCCGGACCCCTGTACATCGGAGGCCTGCCCCCCACTTTCAGTGTAAGATATTATGATACAAATACACTGTATGGATGCTTAAGGACATATATTACATCTGTACTGACCTGCTGTGTGTCCAGGGCCCCGGCTCCTCCGGGTTTGTGGGCTGCGTCAGAGACCTGAGACTGAACAATGCTCCTGCAGGACTCCCCTCACAGAGCCAGGGGACAGTGCCCTGTTTCCAGCAGCCGCTCCAGCCCGGGGCCTACTTCTCCGGAGAGGGGGGACACATCACTATAGGTAAGACACAAGACATAGGCTTTATGTGTAATAAAGTGTATTTAAAGACGTGTGTTTAAAACATATATGTGAACAGCTTTATTTTTCCCAATGAAGACAAAGTGAAAGACCAGAGAACTGTCTAACCTTTGGTGCCTTTGAGGTTTGTGATGGACAATGTTGGGAAGCAGAATTGTTGCAGAGCAGTGTTATACTGTAGCTGAAAGTTACAGGGTGAAGGAAATGTCAAAGAAACATTCTTATAAATGTATATTATGTATATTATGTATATTTGTTGCTGATATTCATACAATAGATATGTATGTGTATATAAATATATATGTGTGTGTGTTTCTCTCTCCAGATGAATCCCTGGTGCTTGGAGAAGATTTTACCGTTAAGCTGGAGGTTCGCCCGGTCTCATACTCTGGACTCCTGTTGCATGCTGGGACATCGGCTGACCACTATCTGACTGTGGTGCTAAACCAGGGAGAGGTAGGACTTCGTACTGACCTCTGTAACACACCTTACACTTCATATATTTACATAGATTTAACACATGTCTCATATCTGCAGGTGCTGGTGTCTATGAAGAGCGGCTCAGAGGAGCTGTTCACCTCCTTCTCTCCTGAAGAGTCTCTGTGTAACGGGCGCTGGCACACACTCTCTGGTACTTTTCATAAGTGTTAACAAATACAGCAGTAAAAAGGAAAATGTTTTCCTGTAGTTACCACATGCTAAACCTTCCATATCTGATCTAAAATATTGTATCGTTTTATCTTCAGTGATGAAGAAGAAAAACGCCCTGACCCTCCATGTGGACTCAGACTCGGAGCTGCACGTCAGCCCCAAACACAGGCCCTCAGCTGGGGCTAAAGAGACCGTGTACCTGGGGGGAGTACCAGGTGGGTTTTCTTGATGTTACTGCACTGAATGGAGGAGAAATGTATTTACTGTTCCATTGTACATTTAGGTTGTCTTCTCTCAAACTGAAAACACTTAAATAAAGTGCTCTACTGTTACTTTACTTTTACTGTTACTTTTTAAACTTCCTACACCATCACTAGACTTATATGAATAATTTCAGACCCCAAATTGCAAATCTCTGCTGAGCAAAAGGTAAAATGTTGCTGTTCACTTGAAAACTACAGCTTCATGACATCTCAACAGAGCATTTGAGATGTGGAGATGTAAGGCAAGGCAAGTTTATGTGTACAGCACAATTCGTACACAAAGTAATTCAAAGTGCTTCACAGAATAAGAAATACTACATTATAAAATCACAATAGAGACAAATCAAAACATCAATAATCATCATAAAATTAAAGAGAGAGAGAGAGAGAGACATTCAATTATGAATGAGAAATGAAATCCTTTCAGTCATGTGCAGCTAAACAGAACAATTTTGAGCCTGGATTTAAACAGAGTCACAGTAGAGTCTGTTTCACATGTTCAGGCTGTTCCAGGTTTTAGCTGCATGAATCTGAAACTCTGACTCCCCGAGTTTAGTCCTGACTCTGGGCCCAGCAGGAGGCCGGTCCCTGAGCTCCTCACAGTGCAGATCGTTCTTGTAGCACTAAGATGTAGATGTAGACAGTCGAATAATAAAGAGTTACTCAAACATGAATGAAACAAAACACAACTCCAGGTCTGTTTTTGAGGCAGGAACAACAGTATAACATGCTTAACACTCACAAGGATCAATAATTTTGTGTAATGTAGGACTTGAATAAAATTACATTACAATACTGCCTTTACAAAGCTTTCTACATGTTCTGGCATCCAGTATTTTCATTTCATTATTAATTCCTCCTCTTCGTCTCTCCTGCAGGTGGCGTCGCAGTCCCCAACCTCCCTGAAAACCTGCCTTCGTTCCACGGCTGTATCCGCCTGGCCGCAGTGAACCACCGGGCGGCGCCGTTGTCCAAGCCCGTGTCGGTGCACGGGGCAGTGGGGACACAGGGCTGCCCCCACATGTAGCCCCGCCCACGGTCCCCCTCACATTCCCTGAAACAACTGAAACACGGTGGTGGGTGTCCAGATACTGTAGCTAATTTAAAGACTATATATTTGAATATTTATTATTTTTTGCAAAAGAAGTGTATATTTTATATTTTCCGTTATGTTTTTTTTTGTCATAAATACTAGTTGTGTTAAATGTGCTACAGGGTGCTACTACAGTGACAACTCAGATGCACTGATGTAAGATATTCACAGGCCGCATCTCAACTCTTTCCTCGCTTTCTTTTCCTTGATTCCTTTCCTCGATCCTCCATTTTTGAGCTGTCAATCTAATACGCAGGGCAGTAAACGGGAGAGTGGGGGGGCAAATGGGTCTGTTGTCCCGGGGCCCCAGAATTTACCCTCTTCCTATTAATTTTTAGTTTTTTTTTAATAGAGGGGGGCCCCATGTGAGGCTTCTTGCCCCGGGTCCCCACATTTCTCATTTCCGTTAATGGGCCTGTAAATACTATATTATTATAATCTTAAAGGCGCATTACGGAACTTTTTGGTTGAGAGTCCGTCACCTGCTTGTTTCTGCGGATACGTCATTGTTCCACAGTGTGACATTAAACAGCTCTGCCTTACATTTATTTAATTACATGTGGTTTTAGAGCTCAGAAATACCTACAAAAACTGGAAACTTGGTCCGGTTTGGCCTCCGTGAAGATAGAAAAACTTAAAGCCGTACTGTGAAACATTCCAGACTATGCAATAATAACATGGAGAAAAGCATTTGACGGACCCTCCACCAGAAAAGTTACACAATGCATCTTTAAGTGGAGGAGGAGAAGCATATTTGTCTCTGTATGAGGAGTTTATAACAGGGACAGCAGCAGTTTGACTTGTAAAATAATCCTGAATTTGACATTAAAATAAGGAATTAGGAACTTTCAGCTCGTGCAGAAAACAAGGAAAGGAATCAAGGAGAAGGAGGCGAGGAACGGGAATGAGATGTGCCCACGGTGATCGAATAAACATGTACAGTTGTGTAAATAAATGAAAGAAAATGTGTTGGGTTTCTGCAAAAAATAATAGTTGATTTTGATAGTAAATTTGCAAATTTGTTTAAGTTAAAATATTCCTCCTGACTGAAGACGTGTTTGGATGTTTTAGTGGAAGTCGAGCGAAACAGAAAATCCAAAAACTGTGTAGAACAGTTTGTACAGTCATGGAAAACCTGGAAAAGTCATGGAAGATTAAACTCTAATTTCCAGGCCCTGGAAAAGTGATGGAATTAAACTGTTTTTGGAAAAAGATTTGGAAATGTACAAAAATAATTGCGTTTAAAAAAATAAATGTCTAATCAAAAGTTAAAACTGTTTATCTTTTTAATCCAAAAATGTAAGATGTGAAATCCGTATAAATATTTTGTCAAACAGAAGATTCAAGGTTATAGAAAATAGGGGAATGGTTATGGAGACGTCATTGGGAAAACTTGACTCTGTATTAACCCTGGTATATGGTGTTTTTACATTAATAGCATCAACTTTAGAGCACAATGCGTAAATTAAACGCTTTGTACTGCCTCCAGTGGCCTCTGCGAGTTCAAGTACTATGTCACATCACTCAGGACTGGCCCCTCTTTCCCACTTACTCTTTTTCGCTCTTTAGACCCCGTTTAGTTTATCAGCGCTAATTGAAACGTGGTTGTGGGCAAAGTTTAGGTGTTTAGTCCCAGTTTAATGATTATTCAGCTTGTATAGAACCTACATTTTGTTTTAATGAGCTCTATTCACGTTACGTTACAAACCAGGACGTTTGGAAACATGCGATGCACTGGGCTCACCTACCAACCACAGATTTATAATAAAATCTTTATATTTAATAACATTTTTATTATAGATCCTTGCTGCCGACTCTTATAAAACCCACTGAAGTAAACGTGATCGTTGGTCAAATGAAAACTGCAGACGTATGTGCTGTTAATGTTGAATTTGGCGCCCTCGTCTCTTCTAATCGCATGTACCCAGTGCGCTCGGAGTTGTGCGTTAGTGGGGAAATTATGAAAACTGAGGTTTGGTTGTAATTGTTGATTAGCCGAACATAAGGGAATGCTACGAGGACATGGAGATGAAGAAAACTGGGGCATTTCCTCATTTTTCCTAGATTTTGTCAAACGAACAGAGCCCGCCGGAAGTTTTCATCGCATGTTTCCAAACGTCATGAATAGAGCCCATGATGTGAACTGTTGAAACCCTTGAGTACTACGTAACAAAATAAAAAAAATAAAAACAGAAACCCATACGACATTTACGATTTTTTTGTATTTCTACCTTAATTTTTAAATCAAAATTTCCACTCCTCACAGTCACATGTAGTAAAATGTTTTTGTTGCATCTCTTGTGGACGATGTATGAAAACCTAGTCTCAGCACTGTGAACTCTGCCTGAGCCGCAGCAATAGCAGCAAAACAGAAAATAATATTAAAGTCTTTTTTTTTTATATATTGGGACATTTTCAGAACTTCACACACGAGTTTAAAGTGACCTGGAATTTGACCTTTTAGCTTTAACTAAATATGTATTTTATTTATTATGTCGGTGTGTACATTTTTGGAAAATATTTTATAAAATAATCTACTTTTAAAGGTGCATTATGTAACTTTTCTGGTAAGAGTCCAGCTCCCGGTTGTGTCCATGGAGATGTACCACATTAAGGCATTACATTTGCTTATTATTTAATGATAGGTGTTTGTTTTTGTTTTTTTGTGTGTGTTTTTTTTTTATAAAACAAAATCTTGAAAAATATGTATTCTACTATAAGCAGACCCACCTCTCCACAGATTGGACCTGTAAATTAGCTTTTTGCTTATTGCCATTGAAATGGATACATAATAATTTTCTTTCCAGAAAGTTATAGTGGACCTTTAACTTTTAACTATTCAGTTGGTGTCAGGGTAGGATTAGTGAAAATTACAAACAAAAGTTTTAAAAAAAATTTTAAAAAGGAGATATATATATCTATACTTTAATACTTACTTCTACTTCAATACTTTTACTTCTACTTCAGACACGTATTTGCAGTAGCTGCAGTAGCTGTATTTACTGTATTTATACTTGTTTAGGTCAGTTTTTCTGGTGCAAACTTCTTGTAAAGGCAGGAAATGTTGTAAATAATGTCAATATCTGTGCTCGAGTTTCTACATTGTGAGGCTCATTTGTTTTTACCATCTGCTGATTTTAACTGAATGTACTTTGAACTCGTGTCCCGTTTCTGCTATTGCTCTGGTGAAAAGCAGCATCTGAATTTACGAAACTTTTAAACAATTTTATACCAAATTTAAATGTATGTAATGTAACCACTCACAGTTAAAATAAGCTGCCGTTCCCCTCACTCCCCTCCCCCGACATGTTGTATAATAAAAGTGTTTTCATATAAAAGTGTGGATGAAGTTTTGATTTATTTATTTATAAGGGTTTGAGCTCAAGATAAAATAATGTAGATCTATATATCTGTCTAGAATTACAATTAGTATTTGATGGAGAAAGGAAAATGAATAAACCCTTGCACCTAAAATGAAACACATATGCAAAGCTCAAAAAAAATTAGATATATTTCCTGTAGTTTACTTACATAAATAAAGAAATACATATATACATAAAGGATTTTTGGGGCATTGAAATTTGAAACATTCTTTTTTGTTGACATATTAGATGCGTATCTGGTGTGACCACCATTAGCCTCATGCAGTGCAACACATCTTCTTCGCATAGAGTTTATCAGATTGTCAATTGTGGCCTGTGGAATGTTGGTCCACTCCTCTTCAATGGCTGTGCGGTTGCTGGATATTAGTGGGAACTGAGCACATCCCAAACATGCTCAATGGGTGACATGTCCGGTGAGTATGCTGGCCATGCAAGAACTGGGACATTTTCAGCTTCCAAGAAGGTTGTGTACAGATCCTTGCAACATGGGGCCGTGCATTATCTTGCTGAAACATGAGGTGCATGTTCATGGATGTATGGCACAACAATGGGCCTCAGGATCTCATCACGGTATCTCTGTGCATTCAAAATGCCATCAATAAAATGCACCTGTGTTCTTCGTCCATAACAGATGCCTGCCCATACCATAACCCCACCACCACCATGGGCCACTCGATCCACAACATTGACATCAGCAAAGCGCTCACCCACACGACGCCACACACGCTGTCTGCCATCTGCCCTGAACAATGTAAACCGAGATTCATCCGTGAAGAGAACACCTCTCCAACGTGCCAGACGCCATCGAATGTGGGCATTTGCCCACTCAAGTCTGTTACGGCGGCGATCTGGAGTCAGGTTAAGACCCGATGAGGACGAGCAGCATGCAGTTGAGCTTCCTGAGACGGTTTCTGACAGTTTGTGCAGAAATTCTTTGGTTATGCAAACCAATTGTTTCAGCAGCTGTCTGAGTAGCTGGTCTCAGGACGATCTTGGAGGTGAACCTGCTGGATGTGGAGGTCCTGGGCTGGTGTGGTTACACGTGGTCTGCGGTTGTGAGGCCGGTTGGATGTACTGCCATATTCTCTGAAACGCCTTTGGAGACGGCTTATGGTGGAGAAATGAACATTCAATGCCCGAGCAACAGATCTGGTTGACATTCCTGCTGTCAGCATGCCAATTGCACGCTCCCTCAATGCTTGCGACATCTGTGGCATTTTGCTGTGAGACAAAACTGCACATTTCAGAGTGGCCTTTTATTGTGGACAGTCTAAGGTACACCTGTGCACTAATCATGGTGTCTGATGAGCATCTTGATGTGGCACACCTGTGAGGAGGGATGGATTATCTCAGCAAAGCAAAAGTGCTCACTATCACACATTTAGACAGATTTGTGAACAATGTTTGAGAGAAATGGTAATATTGTGTATCTGGAATGAATTTTAGATCTTTGAGTCCATCTCATGACAAATGGGAGCAAAAACAAAAGTGTTGCGTTTATATTTTTGTTGAGTGTAAATACATGATTGTAAAGGTTGGTGTATGTACCGTATTTCTCGTACTATAAGTCGCACTTTTTGGGAGAAATTTATTTCATAAAATTAGAGCCCAAGAACCAACATTTCATCTTGAAAGGCAAATTATAGAAGTTATAGTTATAAAAAAACAACACAATAGAGAAGAATCTGTGTATCATTTGTTCATTTGTTTTTCAATATAGAACCAAAAATAAGAAAAGAAAAAAACAACTCTTTTCTTTATTGTCTCTAAAACCAAAATGAAAAAACATGATTTTTTTTTCATTTTTGATTCATACAATATATACACGATTCATATAGATGGTTTATGGACTATCAGTGTGCAAAATGTTATATATAAGTCGCAGGAACCACCCAAACCCTGAAAAAAGTGCAACTTATAGTTTATATGGTAGGTGCTACTTTAAGGGGTGATCCTTACGCCCCCATGAGAGAAAAAAATTCATTTTCAGAAAACAGCCTTTAATGTTACAATCTTCCATATCACTTTATGGACACAAATTTATTAAATTAAATATTAAAACCTCTTTCAGTGCAGAATGGACTATTCTGTTGTTTCCACATGAAAGCTTGAATGCGAAGAGACCAAACTTATCCAAAAACTAAAAATGGAAGAAAACAAGTTTTACCTGCACTCTCTTCTAAAGAGTAAAATTACTTGCAAATTCAGACTACTGTTAAAAAAAAAAGAAAAAAAAAGCCATCTGTAATAAAGGCCAGGGATTTGCTTCAAGTCTTTCAAAATATACAAATTCAAAATAATTTAAAAAAATAAACATTTCTATGACTTCTTTTGAATCACAGTCTGGGCACTTTAACTTCAACAGAAAACCAAGGCACTTAGACCAACAACGTGAGCTCCAAATCTACATAAAAAACAAAATACACAAGTTTATTCTACTAATTTTATTAAATGAATCACCAAAATCCCCAAACATAAAGAATACCCTGTCAAAGTTAACTACAGACACAGGCTCAGAAACAGTGAATGAAACATGGGAATACTGTTTGAATTAAGGCTCCAAACTTGAAGAAATGTTAATGTTGTGAGCCTGATTTCTCCATCGAGTCGTACAAAAGGACACAACACTGGGCACAGGCACAAATCAGCTGACGTCTGCTACAGTTTGTCCTGAGTTTGAGAGTTGCCGTTGGTGTTGAAGGATTTAAGGCAACAATGGAATTAGGTTTATTCATTATACTAATGATTTTTCAGTGAAACATAACGGTTATTTTTTCACAGAATCAGACACCTAAATAACCACACAAACACTCAAAATCCCGCTGAAACACACATGAACTGTTTTTAAGGCTGGGAGCAGAGCTCTAGTCCAGGGCCATGTCTTCATCATCGTTCTTCTTGTCTTTGGCTTCTCCTTTGCTGTCCTGCATGGCTTTGGCAAACGCCTCCACATCTGACAAAAGAAATTACAGAGAATTTATTTCTACAATTCAAATGGATATTTTCTACATGAAGGACAAATAGAAGAATATAAAATAATTAGACATATTTGCATCCATGTACAAACTGCAGAGAGCTTAAACTTTAAGTCTATAACAAAACAAAACTTGTTTTTTTCCTACAGCTGCATTTACCGTCTACTGGGGGTAAGACAAACAGCACCTGATCTTGTCCTGTTCCTTTTTAAAGTGAACAGAGTGTAAACAGACGTGTGTGTGTATAAAGTCCTCACCTCCTCTGTTGGCAGCGTCCACAGCTTCAGGGGGAAGCCCAAACTGGCTCATGAGAGGCCCCAGCTGCCCCGAGGCCAACGCACTGGAGAACATGCTCATGGACTGCACAGGACAGGCTCAGTCAGTACATATAGTACATATATATTTCATGGTATTACAGTAATAATACTTCTATATTACAGTGGTATAAGGGGGAGGAGATACCTGTTGGAACTGAGGTGAGCTGAGTGTGTTCTGGATCTGGTCCGCGCTCTGGAGGAGGCTCTCTCCACTCGGGAGGAACGGGAGCAGCCTCTGCTGCACCTCCGGGTTCGACAGGATCGGAGCCATCATCTCAGGAGTGCAGACACTTGCCAGGTCCACTAGAGGGCAGCACACAGAGGATTTTCTTATTTGGTTCTTTACAGGATGTTAAAGAGCTTCATTACGTCAAACTACATTTGAATCATAACTGCATGGTTAATTTGGAAAAGGTTAAGGTTAGGAGTTATGGGTGAACAGTTTTAAACCCCACCGAAGTGGAGCTTCTCCCCATCAGCTGCAGCAAGACCCTTCTCACTAAATCTTTGGAGTCAACAGGTTAAAATTAGTCCCACTATTAGTGACCCCCTTGAAAATAAGATAGTACATTTCAAGAGGTTTTCATGAATCAAATTCAATTAAAGCTAGTTAATGTTTAGAAGATTATAAATGATGTAAGTAGATGATTTAGTTTAATTAGTATGAAATTACAGGGTTGAAAAGTCAGTCAGCCTCATCAAAAGAGAGTTGCTTTGGTAAATGTACATCACTGAAGATTTAAGTCTGGGGTTAAAAGAGTAACTGATGAAGAAGTGACTTTATGTGGAACTGTGCTTTGTACTTTCATATAAATTCGAGGCACAGAAGAAGCAGAGACAAGGTCTAATCCCATTAACTCATCTATGAGCTTGAGTCACCTGCAGATCCCTGAGCGCCCGCGGGGACGTTCATAGTGGCCAGAATGTTCTGGAGGTCACTGAGCTGAATGGGCTGGTGAGGGGGGCTGCCCGCAGACACCGGGGCCACAGGGGGCGCTGCTGAGGCTACGACATACAACAAACACTGATGGTTAAAACTACTGGGGTTAGTACTACTACAGGTATATATAATAAAGAGATGATACAAGTACCTGGGGTAGTGGGAGTAGTGCTCCCGGTGGTGGCGGCTGGAACAGCAGCAGGAGTCACAGAGGGCGTGGCCTGAGAGGAGCTGACTCTGGGCGCCGCGGTGGAGGAAGGAGTGGCAGCAGCTGACTGACTACGAGAGCTGGAGCACAGGAGATACAAGAAATCAGATGCAAGAAACCAGAAAAGATTTAAAGTGGGATTTTAAACTACGGTTCCTGCACCGACCTGGAGGAGGAGCTGCTGGTTGCTGGTCCACCACTGCCCAAGAGGTTGGCGAGTCCTGGTCCTGCTAAAGCTCCCAGACCTTCAGGGACCAAGCAAATACAGTCACAAAAACAGAATACAATTTGACAATTAAAAAATCATCCTTTAATATAACTATAAAAGAGACATTGGCAAACTGTTCATGTTTATACTTGATTAAATTAAATACATCTTGACTTTAAATAATTCCTATAATTTAGTAATAAACCATTTTAAAAGTTCGATGACAGATTATATTTAGTCACAGATATTCTAAATTAAACAAAAGATCTAAACTGAAAGTAAAAGGTTTTGCACAGCACATCCACACCCAGTCCCCCAAGGCCCGTGGGTCCGATGAGCTGCATGAGTTGGTTGTGGCTCATGTTTCCCAGCAGGTTCTGCAGACCGCCCTCTCCTCCCAGGGCAGACAGCTCGTGCCCGCTGCCCCCTCCACTGCCCGGGGCCCCCAGGATCGGAGGTTTGTTCAGGTACTCGTTCACTTGACGGCAGTACTCCTCGTCTTTGTCGGTCTTTGGCTCCTGGACACAAAAGAAAGGGGAAAAGATTGTCATGTTATTCTGAATTAATTGTGGAAAAGGTGATTTGTTTGTAATATAAGATTTGAGGTTGAATAAGTAAGTATTAGACACTAGCTACCCACTAAGTATTTAATTCTGGATTTTATTTGTTGAAGCTCGTGTTTTGATGATATGGTTCAATTATAAAATGATTTACTGAGATTTTCTTTAGGATTATTGCGGCATTCAGATGTTTCAATATTGTGGTTTCATGTGATGTTTTCTGTAGTAATATATCTGATTTCAAACGTGTTCCCTCTCCCCTGTGTGCGCCTCTCCTCTGGTCTGTGTGCTCTGACCTGCATCCAGAAGAAGAGCCTCTTGGATCCAGCCTTGAACTTAAGCACGTAGACTCGGCCTGTGGTGCACTGAGACACTCTCTTAAACTCACAGTCATCAGGGAAGATGATCAGATCCTGGAATACGCAAGTCACAATTCAATAAAGGAGTACCACAAAATATGGCATCATTATCAGTGATGTGATTGGTTTGACATGAGAAAGTAGGCCAATGTATTATTAAGATTAACATCTTCAAATAACATAACCTGACCATTATATCTTCATAGTGGTTGATTCCTCCAACAAAATAGTTACACAGTGCGCATTTTATTACTACTAAAATGTACATTTTGTTACTAAACTGAACTGAAAACTGAATTAAATAGTCGCTTCACATTGTAGAAGTAAAGTTGTAGGGTTGTTAAACTAGTCCTAATACTAGTTGATAGTAAAACTAGTATCGAAACTAGTTACAGTCATTTTGAACAGATAAAGAAAAAGAGGCACATTCACAGGACAGAAATTAACCTTTCCTGAAGCTTTAGAATGATCTTCAGCTCTATCAGAACAAGTATAAGAGAACAAATACTAGTAACAGACATGGACCACTGTGGAACCTACCAGGACCACTCAGGGATTACACAGATATAAGACCACATGGGAATACTATGTACTAGTACTAGTAGTAGTAGTTTAATGTTGAAAATCACATTCTATTGTCTAAAGAAAGTGATGTTTATTGTTATAATTATATCGAAATCCATCTTGAGTATCGAGTCTATTCCTTAATATCAAGTTTGAAATTTTAGTATCATGACAATACTAGATTGTAGCATTTGAATAAGTACATTTAAAATACTATGATAAGCAACCTTTGTGGTGGCTGATACTTACATCGTCCACATTGCTGGTGGTCCTGTCCTTCCAGCAGAAGTGGATGAGAGAGTCATCGGACTGTTGGATGTACACCATTCCTTTGCGTTTGTCTGGAGTCACCACATTTCCCTTCAGGGTCATTTTTCCAGCCCGGAACTCCACCAGGTATTTACTGGAGCTGCCCCGGGAGCCACTTACCAGGCTGGGGAACAGAGCACCAGAAGACATCTTAGGAACACCAAGGACTAAAGCTGGAAGAGAGAAAAACAAACATCACATCTGGACATTGTGTTCAGAAGAGCTCAATTCAAGTAAATCAGCACTTTCTGGCAAGACTGTGTGAAAACATAGCTCAGATTAAAGTCTAATAGAGCTTCTGACAGAGTAATGCCTTTAGTTAGCATGACCCCCAGGGAATATGAATGACATCAGCTGCAAAGTATCAGATATCCGAGTTTTGGCCTAGTCTCACTGTTTTGTAATACTGGTCTCATTTAGTTACAAAGGTTTCACTTTTTCACAAAAAAAAAAAGGCTGAAAACTGTAGAACAAGTACAAGTAAAGAGGGGGCAAATCCAAATATGCAATCAATTGGCTTACTTGCTGATAATTACAGGCATTTAAAATAAAGTTATTAACTACTGGCCATGGCTAAGTCTTTCTGGATTTCTGCAGCATTATCAATAACACCATTTGATTTATGACAAAAAATGTGTTTAAGAACAGACAAAAACACTCTCCCTACGGCCAAATTATGTTGTTTCATCTAAAACAACTCAAGCAATCCAATGAGGAGATTCATATTTTAAAATGTTCTTATAATATTATCCTAATCGGTTCAGAATAATTAAGTCACAAAACAAAAGCAGAAAAGGTCACACTGCCTTTATGTGCTAGCCCCGATGCTAATGTTAGCCCGTGACTAGGCTAAAACCAAAAAGCCACTTTAGACACTTTTGGTTCACTTTTTGAGTGAAATAAACTCCGAAATATAATCCAACACAACCTTTTGAATCTAACAAAAAGTAATGAGCAATATGTAAAGCAGACCGTCAAGGGAAATAAAAGAAAAGTGTTGTTTTATTACCTCAAAGTTAGCGTGAAATGTTGACAACTTTTCGTGACACGGAACTTGGGGCGTAGCGGAAATGACGTACACGCAATTCCTCTGTTTTATTTTACGTTTTAAGATGTATTTATTTATTTCATTTTTATGTTATTATTTTAGTTTGAGCCAGATAATTGTTATATTATATTACACATTATATTATATTACAGGGTTTTACAGTTTTAAGATAATTTTTTAATTAGCTTTATTTTTATTTATTTATTTAATTATTTTAGTTTGAGCCAGAGAATTGTTATATTATATTACACGTTATATTATATTACAGGGGCACTTTGATGTAGTAGTAGTTTATTTGGTCATTCTAGAGCGCTACAAAACAAAACAAAACATAGACTATTGTTAGGTTTAAACACCACCTAAAAAGTTTCAGAGAAGAAAGACAAGAGAGATTATTCAGTTTTACTCGCGAGGAGAACGGATCGAGACGTGCCCAGTTACACTCTCCAACCCGCTCTGGCACACGCCCGCCGTCTCCTCATTTTTATTTACATTAGGGTGCCCTGGTTACAATGGGTGTTGCTGCTCTAAAGAAAGGGGGAAAGCCGCAGCAAGACCAAATATGAAAAATGCATTGTACAAATATGTTTGATCAAGGTCAGACAGCAGGCTGAGTGCGGGGAATACGCTGTGGTTTGAGCGCAGTTCATGTTTTGCCAAACTCAGACTGTCCTTTTCTCACGGGGTCTGATAAGCCGCTACTCAAGCCTTCAGCTCGCACACAAGTGGAAAAGTACTGCACACAGTTTTTCAAGCACAAAAGAGATTATTTCAAATACACAAATATCTAACACATGATTACAACAAATATGGGATAAAATATACATCATTATTCTAACAACTATAAAACCACAGATCAGACCTGGACATTGTCCAGCTCCTGGGTCACATAAAATCCTTTGGTTGCCTCTGACCGGCAAGTTTAAACTCATTTTGAATTACAAGATAAACATATATAATTTTATATCATGCATGGACTAAATTAAAGTTTTTGTGAGGCAACCTCACTTTTTCATTGCTTAGTCATAACATACACTCTCTCCAGTCTTACCAGCTTGCCAAACCAATGCTATTTACTGCTTTTTATAAGGAAATACAATTACTATTATGCAGAATTGAGTTAAGCATTTTGTTCTGCCCTCCACAATATTTTCTGTTTCTCATGTGGCCCCATGGAAGAAATAATTGCCCACCCCTGCCATAGATCATGACCGAAAGGGTTTAGGCTGAAGTAAAAAGTACTTATAGTGCCTAACTAACCTTGTTAAACAATGACAGAATTCCACAAAAGAAAAGCAGCGTATGAACAGCAAGTTTGCATTTACACTTAAACAGAACTCTAGGCATTTTAATTGAAAACTCACTGGGGTTTATTTCATGTGTAAAGGATGACGATAAATACTATACTATACTTACTATATATTCAGTATTCAATAGAGTAATATGCACTTGTGAAAACATTAAATAAAAACACAAATAAAGCATACGGTGGTATGTCACAATACCACCCTAAGAACTAAAAATAAAATGTGAGAGTTTTAGAAATACGTCTACTGTATGGCTTTGCAATCTAACACAGTGACATCCATAATGGGAGTAAAATAGATTGATTCAAGTGTTACGTCATTTCAGTACATTTGCATGTATTCACTCAATTTGCTTACTTGAGTATCTTGTCAAAACAAAACCTATGCAAATGTACCACAGGTGTTTTCAACAAAATCCGCCTCAGATGGCACCAATAAACAAATCCATGATTCACTGTGGTTTGTGATGAGCTGGAACTTCAGACTTGAGTTACTACAAAATACAGTACATTACTGTTGATGAGGTATTTGGATATTATAACAAATTCACCCATTTCTACTCATTACAAACTAGCAATGGTTTTCATGGTGTTAGTGATTCTTTGACCAGCTGAAACCTACATTGGAAACTCTCACCTGTTTGGTGCAGAATGCTGTGATAAATGTTGCTAAAGTGGCCATAAAGAACATTTAAGACATCCCAGAGGAAATACTTAGCTGCAGGACACAGAGGAGAGACAATTTTGGTTCTTTTTCTCCTCAAACTGCCCTGACACAGATCTGCTAACCCTACCTGACCAGTCCTCCAGTTAAACTGCACTGAGACCTTTGACTGAGACACAAATGCCACTGAGATGCTGAAAAATAAAACTCTTATTTCCCTCTGGATCAATCAGGTATCTCTCTGTCTCACTCTCTCTCTCCTCCCACTCTTTGAATATTATTTTGTCATTATGTTGTTGTTGTTATTGTTGTTTTTATTGTGTTATGTGTCACTGCTCTTCAAGCTGTGTGTTTACTGTAAGTTATTTGCTGGAATGGTCTTGTATGTTTATACTTTATATAAAACATCTGTGAAAGTATAAACCCACCAAGGGTTCTTAGGGAAATCTTCAATCAATTCCCTCATTTCATCACTTAGACAAAACACCAAAATACATATTTTTACTAATATTATTAATAATAGACTATCCGTCAAAAGTTTAGACACACCCTCTCCCGCTCATTCAGTGTTTTTTCATCTTTTTTTTCTTTACTACTTTTTGCATCTTATATACATATGGAAAACATCAAGTGAATTATTAGATATATGAAATTATTTGGTAAAGGAAAAAAAAGAGCATTTTGAGCTTTGGAGATGTAGACAGACTAATAATAAAAGATTACTCATGTGTGAACATGTGTGAATGAAACAAAACATAACTCCAGGTCTGTTTTTGATGAGGTAACATACAACAAACATGGCCAAAAGCTCACAGGAGTCACTTTTGCGTAATATAGGACCTTTCAGTGAGAATCTGCAATGTAAATGGTAATGCATTATTTTTTATTAGGAGTATACACCTCTTGTTGAAACATTTCCTTAACCAAAATAATATGGTTTGTGTATTTTCATACTCCGGTGGACACGACCGTCAGAAACATTTGCAAATGTCAATGCAAACTTTATTCAACCAGAACAGAAAGGAAATGTGCAGCCCTCATCCGTCCAACAGGAGCAGGAAAACAAACTCACCTGATACATTTCAACACTCACAGAAGGAGACACTGGAGGGGACATGTGGGCCCCCGAGATCCTGGTTCTGGCCTGGTTCCTGGTCCGGTTCACAGATGCTGAGCTGGACTATGTCTCCAAAGGCCAGGGCATGTACCTGAGTGGAGACCATATCATCGCAGGGTTATTTCCTCTCTTTAAATCCAGTGATGACACTAATGGTCAACCTGCTCTGGAGCCTTGCAACAAGTAAGTACCAGACTGTGAGAAGGCTGAATCATTTCAGTTTAATATTTGTACTGTATATATATATATATATATATTTAAACTTTTACACAGTAGTAGTAACACAAGTACCATTTCTATGAATTCTGATTATTTCTGTACTTCTTTTTCCTGCTCTAACAAATATTAAAGGTCCTATATTACACAAAATTGATTCTCGTGAGCTTTAAGTCATGTTAGAATGATGTTACCTCATTAAAAACATATTTTTGTTTTGTTTTATTTGCCAAAAAATCTACTTTATAGTTTTAGACTATGTGATGTTAACCTACTGCCAAGTACTTTTCTTAAACAAAGGGAACGCTTCATGGATCTCCAGACAATAATGAGAAATATGTTAAGGGACTGTCAATGTACAAAAATACAAAAACCAAGGCATCATCTTATCATTTAATAATGGCATTTCACTGAGCCTCAACGAGTTTCAGCCTTTATTAATTTATTTATTTATTGGCCTCTTCCTATGATGTTTTCTTTACAATAAACTTACTTAAACGTTGCACCACTGTTTCATCCCAGACCATCCAAACCGCCCTAAAGCCTAGAGGCTTTATAATCGGGCCTTAAACATATAAAAAGCCCATTCAATTCCATCACTGTTACAATTTAAGGAAACATAAATCTTAAACTTTATGAATTTTGTTAATTTTAGTTATTTGAAGTTGTTCTTCAAATGTTTGACTGGACTTGCACCTCAGCCACTTTGTAAATGTGTGAACAGACGGGAAACCTCGAGAGCAACGAGAGCAGCGACATGTGGAGACTGTAAAGTTACATTTAGTAAAACATCTTTTGCTCAGAATTTTCTGAGAGGGGCCAATCTGTAGAACTCTCTCTGCTAAAATAATAAAATAAAGACAATAATTAAACTGTCCACCTTCAAAAACAAACTAAATCCTGACTCATAGAGCAACAGCAGTGTAACTGGGTCATTTGAAATGAAATGTGTGTGTGTGTGTGTGTGTGTGAGGTGTGTGTGTGTGTGTGTGTGTGTGAGGTGTGTGTGAGGTGTGTGTGTGTGTGTGTGTGAGGTGTGTGTGTGTGTGCGTGTGTGTGAGGTGTGTGTGTGTGAGGTGTGTGTGTGTGTGTGTGTGTGTGTGTGAGGTGTGTGTGTGTGTGTGTGTGTGTGTGTGAGGTGTGTGTGTGTGTATGTGTGTGTGAGGTGTGTGTGTGTGTGTGTGTGGGTGTGTGTGTGTGTGAGCTTGAGTATGTGTGTATTTACCTCGTGAGCTTGTATTAGTGGTCTCTGGACAATTTATTGTATTTACTGTTAATTTTCAATTTTTCATTTAACTTCTAGGGACCGGGGTTGTGAATTAGCCACGTCTCTAAACACTGATACATGCATCAGATTATTTTGACACAATGATTTATGTTTATTGTATGTGTCCCTATCAAATAAACAATACATAAATACATAAATAAATAAATACATAAATACATAAATAAATAAATAAATAAATAAACTTGACTTCACTACATTTGAGAGCAGGTATCTGTACTTTATACTACTGAATAGGGGTGTAAGAAAAAATCGATTCAGAGATATATTGCAATACTTCATTGCACAATTCCCAAATTGATTCAAAATGCATCTGAATCGATTTTTTAAAATAATATTTTTCACTAAAATTCATTAGTTGCATTCACTGTTCTTATGATTTAAAAAAGGTAATAAAATATATTTCATACAATTTGGTTCTCGTGAAGGTGTAGCTGACAATATTATTAGAAGTAATTATTGATAAATTGCAATATATCATCCAATTTTTTAATCGTGACATGGATATCATGACATTAATTAATGAACACTGTCCCTGTCAAATAAACCAATAAAAAAAAAAAAAGTATCGTCAGACTCAAAGCAATGCACACCTCAACTACTGAACTGGACTGAAAAAGCACTTCTTATATGTCTTATTATGTTTGAGGCCTGCTGAAGAGACTGAGGGTTTATTTTTAACACATTTGTAGTTTGAGCAAACAAAAATATAGAAATAAAAACAGCTGGAAATGATGTTTTCTTTCCAATAAACTTGACTTCACTACATTTGAGCGCAGGTATCTGTACTTTATACTGCTGAACTGGACTGAAAAAGTATTTCTTATTGCTGTTTGAGGCCTGCTGAAGAGACTGAGGGTTTATTTTTAACACATTTGTAGTATGAAAACAGCTGGGAATGATGTTTTCTTTACAATAAACTTGACTTCATGTATCCAGAGGCTCTCCGAACAAACACGGCTTCCACTTGATGCAGGCCATGCGCTTCGCCGTGGAGCAGATCAACAACAGCTCCCTGCTCCCCGGTGTGACGCTCGGATACCAGATCTACGACATCTGCTCCATCCCCGCGAGTATCCTGGCCACGCTGGACCTGCTGCTGCCCCATCAGGGAGGGGCCGGGGCAGAGGCGAACCAGGGCGGGAGCAGGGAGTGTGTGGCTGTCATAGGACCGGACAGCAGCAGTAAAAGCTTCACTCCGGCGGCTCTTCTGGGATCAAACCTCATTCCACAGGTGAGGGACAGAGAGCTTAGTGATTAAAGGTGCAGTATGTGACTTTTCTGTTGGGAGGTCCGTTCACTGCTTGTCTCCATGGAATTATTATGGCCTTAAACTAGGGAGGCTCTTTTCAGTTTTTATACCAATATCAGCACTATGGCTTTAACTATCTGCCGATATCCAGTATTAACAAGTCTAGGGACTGAAATATTTAACTTTTTCTTCCCTCTCACAGTTTCCACATTTGATCCAATTGTGTTATGTAACTCATTTATCCTGCAAGTAACTACTGGAACACCTTTGTACACAGGGAAAAAACAATATTTGTGTAAGTTTAAATGCCTTAAATTAAGAACATTTTGCTTTATTTGAGTGGATTCAACTTGACAAGTAAAATGATCTGCCAGTGGAATAAGAAAACGTAGAAAAAGTAATTGTTTTTCTTATTTTAAGTGTAGCAAGATGTATTTTCATATTTTAAGTACAAAAAGTCTTATTCCACTGGCAGATCATTTTACTTGTCAAGTGAAATTGACTCAAATCATGGTAAAACTTTCTTAATTCAAGTAATCTTAACTAGATTTTGTTTTTTGCACTGTTTGAATAAAAGTTCAAACATTATGACATGTTCTAGGCCAAAATCATCCTGTAAATAGTCTTATTACATCCAGTTGGCTGGACTGATATCATGGAAATGAAATAACCACAAATCAGGCAAAGAAATAACATCTCCATGAAGACAAAAGTATTTAAATAAGTTAATGGGTAAAAATAAATATCATCAAAGGAACTGAACTTCAGTGTTTACAACAATGTTTAGAGAAAAAAAGTGAAGAAACAACATTGCTCTACACATAAATAATACATTCAGTGAAAGAGACTGATAGAAAGTGACAAAGAAAAGAACAATACTGTATCTGAATCTGTGTCTTTTATTTATTTGAGTTATTTTTAAATTTATTTTATTGGTTTTCTTTCTTTATTGCTATTCCATAGTTTTGCTCTTGTTTTATTTTACTGGTTTTATTGTTTTAAGAATAGTATGATTCAATCTGAGCATTTATTCTATCATTATTAGTATGCATTTGTGCAGCACTTTGGAAACGGTTTGTTTATGAAATGTGCTATATAAATATATATAAAAATAAAAGTGGATTGGATTGAATCTTCTGTCCCATTATGTCTCCTTCGTTTCAGATCTCTTACGAAGCTTCAAACGAATTACTTAGCAACAAGGCCCTGTACCCATCCTTCTTCAGGACCATCCCGAGCGACAAAAACCAAGTAACGGCCATGATTCAGCTTCTGGTGCATTTTAACTGGACTTGGATTGCTCTTCTGGGCAGTGACAACGACTACGGCCTCCAGGGCATGCATAGTTTAGCAAAACAAGCTCCTTACTATGGCATCTGCATACCGTATCAAGGTATCATCCCAAGTGCTTCGGCCAAAACAGCACAGCATATGAGGAACATGGTGGACAGTATACTCACGACGAAGGTTAACACAATAGTGGCGTTTTCCAGCAAGAGTAAATTAAGTGGGTTCATGCCGTATGTTATCGAGAAAAACGTGACCAACAAAGTGTGGATAGGAACTGAAGATTGGTCAGTGGCTTCGCTGATTTCGAGCATCCCGGGAGCTCACACAATTGGGACGGTTATAGGGATATCTGTGAAGAATGCAGATGTACAGGGGTTTGCAGAGTTTGAGAAAAAAGATGTTGAGAAGTCCACGCAAAACAATGGAGGCCAAAATGGTGAGAGTTTGGAAAATGTTTGTCTACAAAGCGCTGATCTGTATAGTATGGCCATAAATGACTATCCACTGGAGACGTACGACCTGACCTCCTCATTTAACGTGTACAAAGCGGTGTACGCAGTGGCCCACGCACTTCGTACACTTTTACAATGTGATTCGAAAAACTGCAGCAACAGGACCGTGCAGCCCTGGGAGGTAAGAACGATTAATTTGATTTTATTTAAAGGGTCCATGTTACACTCTGTTCTGACCTCTGTTATAATGTTGTTTCCTCATCATAAATATATATGGAGTTGTGTTTTTTATTTCATTCACACAGGTTTAACACACAAATCCTGTATATTTAGCTTTTCTCTCAAACAAAAAACACTCTATTCCACCTTGTGATGTTATGTGGTACTACAGGAACTGCTACACAATGTTTTTAAGCACCTTCACTAGAATCATTTTAATGATTTCAGCTTTAGATTTACTAATATTCTCTACTGAACAAAAGTAGAGAATATTAGCAAATCCTGGTAGTCGTTAACTTAAAAACTACCACTAATGTAGTTAATATGATTAACTTAGGTTCAGGAGCAGGACCACGCCTCAACCGCCCTCGCCTCCTCTCCAGCGAATCACAGCTCAGTTTCCCAGAAGCCTATTTGTAGCAGCCTATCCAACCCAGTTTGTCTTGAATAACTCTACCCCAACCTCCCAACCCATATCTGTTCACTTCCAGACATAAGATGCCTACGAGGGGGGTCCCGTCCTGCTGGGCCATGTGAAAATTGAGACTGAACCCCCACCCTGAGTCTCAACCCAGCCGACCCGCCTCGTCTCCATATAATAAACTCTTTTCGCTTTGCATATGTGTTGTTGGTGCGGTCCTTGCTAGTGAATATATAATAAAAAATTCCTCAAACGTGTGAAAAAAACAAGACACAAGTGCAGATATGCAGTATGTAACATTATAATATACCTTAAAACTCACAAGAGTCAATTTTGTGTAATATAGGATTAATTCTGATTGCATTTTGCTAATTTTTCAAAGTTCAAAGTTAGCTTTATTGTCAATTTCTTCACCTGTACTAGACATACAATGGAATTTAAATTACTTTTCTCTCTATCCCATGTGTAGACAAGACAGGACAAACATTAAAGTGCAAGACAAGACAACATTTACGTGCACAGACACAACAAATAACATCATCTCTAACCACTACAATAACCATAAATAAAAAAAAATTAAACTAAAAACACTACAGTGCAGTTCAAGTCAGCTCAAGATCTATAGGCTAAAATACACTTTGATGAGAAAGCATGTTATGCAGTTATTTCTAAATTCTCATTTTGGTACCTTCCAACATTTAATTTGTTTTGCCCTAAGTCAAATGTTTGAGTATCTTTTAAGTTTATTTAAAATTCATGCATATTTAGTTTGATGACTAGGAAACTTCTGGTTACCACAGTCTAGTTAATGGAGACTTTTACCCACTAGGTAAATTCCTGCAAAACATTGGTAAGACTTCCACTTTGCCTAGTATTAAGAAAGTAGGTTGTCAGGCAAAAAAATGTAGTTCTAAGATGCTAAGAATAATTAGATTTTGATTTGTTTCTCCACAGCTTCTGTCCTATTTGAAGAAGGTGCAATTCTCTGTGGACAACACTTCCGTTTACTTTGATCAGAACGGAGACCCGCCCACAGGATATGACATCGTGACGTGGATCTGGAGGGGCACCACGTGGTCTCTGAGGCAGGTCGGGTCCTTCAGTCCAGACCCGGTCTCACTGGCCCTAAATGAAGATCTCATCGAGTGGCACAACACTGGAGCTGAGGACCTGGTGACAGAGGTTGGACATTTTTACTGGCAAACCTGTTATTTAAAGGTGCACTGTGTAGCTTTTCTATTGAAGGGTTCAGCACCTGCTTGTCTCCATAGAGATATTACTGTTTTGCCTTGATTATCCCACAGTATGCAAATAAACTTGTAATCACAATGGACTGGACAAGCAGGTTAATGGTCAGATCTATGGAGGAGCAAGCCTGACATGGTAGGAATTCATGTTTTTCTAGGTATTTTTTATCTATAAAACACCTGTAATTGAACAAATGCAAGAGAAATATGATTAATGCCCCACTGGCAAAGAAATAACATGGAAACAAACAAGTAGTGGACCCTCCACCTTAGAAGTTACGTAGTACATGTGTCAAATTGTGTTTGGGAAATAAGGCACCAACTATGGGCTGGGAGGTGATGGTGATAAAGTTTGGTCTTGCAAGAAAATATCACGTTTCTGTTAGTTAAATAATCAACTTTGTAACAAGTGGTTTTATTTCTTCATTTTAAAAACTGGAGACGGATAAAAGACTAAAAGACTGAGATGTGTTTCTGGTTGTTTTCAGGTGCCGTTGTCGATCTGCTCTCCCCCCTGTCCCCCTGGACACAAGAAGATCCTGACTGGACAACACAGCTGCTGCTTTGACTGTCAGGCCTGTCCTGCCGCCCACTTCTTCAATGAATCTGGTAACCTTTATGACAAAATGAAGAGGTGTTGGGAATTAATACTTTAAGTACAAAAGCCATTCACTTAATCTGTTTTAGAAAGGAAACTTTTTTTTCACACATTTCACACTTTTTTACTCTTTCCTGCAGTACAGATATATCAGAAAACTCATTTCAGTGTCTCTGGCTTCTGAAAAAAGGGAACTCTCAATCTCATGGACATGTGAGACATTGATGAAAATGTGTAAACCATTTATTTTCAATCAAATCAACCATTTTGAGAAGAGTCCCTGAATCTCATGTTTAGTGAGATCTGCTTCAGCTTTGACATGAGAATTGTCAACACCAAACAAAAGCTCAATCTGCTGTCGCTCAGACCACCCCCAGAGACACCTGCTATACCTACTCGTATATTTACACCAAAGAATTCTGTTTGAAATCAGATTTTTCTCTGTGTAAAACTTGTTCCCACTTACAATCAGAGTGGATCAGACAGAGGCCAAAATTCCAGAGCCTCAATTTCACAGATTCCAGCCATTCGTCTGCCCTCCAAAGGGTTTGGAAACAGATTCAGTTTGAACTGAGAATCATTTCAGTCAAGCATTTTAGGAAAAAATAGAGTGTTGGAAACGTGTGGAGACACTTTTTAAATATTCCACATCCAGTCCTTGTATTTGCAGAGGTTGCTGGTGCTAGGCTAGTGCATGTCAATGGCCATAGTCGTCCTGCCACTAAAAACAGTCTTACCCACTCCACAGAGCACCCGAGGCAAAACTATAATAACTCCAGACTGTCGATGTGAATGTCTGTGTGGATAGAATCATTTTAGAAGTAAAACCAAGCTTACATTTGAAGGATTTATGTCTGAGCAGCAACAGAGCGTTGTATTTCCTGATATAAAGCTGGGCAGTGGCGGACTGATATATCAGAAAATAGTCCCTCAATATGCAACGATTCATGTGACGCAAGGTTAGTTTTATTTTTAGTTCGGATTAGTTTTATTACCAACAACCTCGCCAAATATAAGGACTGGATGGAATTTTTAAAAAGTGTCTCCACACGTCTTCAACACTGAAATGAGGCCCTAATGTCCAACATTCCAACAGTACAGTGTCCTACAGTATATCTTCCTCCTAATCTTTCTCCTCAGATCCCACTGAATGTCAGCCATGTCCTATTGTGAAATGGGCCCCTGAGAAAAGCGAGCACTGCTTGGATCGCACCCTCTTACTCCTGACTTGGGACGACCCCCTGACCATTGCCCTTCTCTTCTTCATGGCCTGCTGTCTCTTCATGACCATCAGCTCCGCCATCATCCTCGTCGTCCACATCACCACGCCCGTCGCCAAATCCGCCGGCGGTCGGACATGCCTCGTGATGCTCGCTGCGTTGACGTTAGCTGCTCTGAGTTCGCTGTGCCACTTTGGACAGCCGTCTCCTTTGGCTTGTCTGCTAAAACACCCTTTATTTATATTTTGCTTCACGCTTTGCTTGGCTGCCATTACTGTCCGCGCTTTCCAAGTGGTTTGCATTTTCAAATTTGCCTCCAAGCTTCCTCCGGTTTACGATAGGTGGACTAAAAACAATGGGCCGGAGTGGACTATTTTCTTCGTTTCTTTTGTAATTCTTGTCATTTCTATCTTGCGTGTGGCCGTAGATCCTCCAAAACCATCCAAAGATTTTGCGTTTTACTACCACAGCATAGTCCTGGAGTGTAGCAATACTTTATCAATCGGGTCAGTCGTGGAAGTTGTGTATGTCTCTATACTTAGCATGCTTTGTTTTTTCTTGAGCTATCTAGGTAAAGATCTCCCAGCCAATTACAATGAAGCGAAGAGCGTTACCTTCAGCTTAATGGTGTATATGATATCCTGGATTAGCTTCTTTACTCTGTACTTGATTAGCAGAGATCCGTTCACAATGGCCGCTCACGTCTTTGCGATTCTCTTTAGCGTCGTGGCTTTTTATGGTGGTTATTTTCTCCCTAAAATATACATTATTTTGTTAAAACCAGAGCTGAACACCACCGCACACTTTCAGAATTGTATCCAAATGTACACCATGAGCAAACAATGAAAATGGTTAATCTTACGTCCCTATTTACCCGGGACAGTCCCAGGTTTGAGCCCTGTGTCCTCTGTCCCAGCACATTTATCCAAAACCATTAATTTGTTCCAGTTTTATATAAGAAATGTCCCAGGTGTCCCTATTTTGGACCAATTTGATCCCTGCCAACAGTAAAGAGAGGCGTAAATTGTAATTTGTTTAGGTGAAATACAAAAAATCTTCTTAAAAATGACCAAAACACAGAAAAAATGTGACTATACTGATGCATATTTGTTATGAATGGGCTGAGTGCAGAACAGTTTTCCTTAATTGCCCATTTGTTTCACAATTTTATTATTACCAACCACCAAAAAAAAAAAAAAAAAAAAAAAAAAAAACAGGGATGTCCCAGTTTTTTTTATTTTGAAATTCTGGTCACCCTATGTAATCTTTAAACTAGGGATGGGACAAATTGTCTTGTGAGAGTTTTTCCCCCTATCTTAGCTTGGTTAGGACAAAAAAAGGGTGAAATGCTGGTGAGTTAACATTTTGAGAAGCCATATTTTCAAAAATCAGTGCTAGAAAGACAGCAAAACTATACAATTTAGTTATTATAAATTAAATATAATGTAAAAATCTTGTCTCAATTTCATGGACCCACTCTAGCGTTTCGTCTTGTGGGAAATCTGACTCATCCCATCCCTATATACTATATTTATTTGCTTGTATTGTTTTTTTTCCCTTAGTTTTCTTGTTTGTTAGATGGAAAAGTTTATATGTTGTGACATATATCTAGCCATATACAGTCAAAAGTTTGGACTCACCCTCTCAGTAAATTATTTGTTTCTTTTTTGCTTTGTACATTTTAGATACATACAGAAGACATGGAATATATGAAGATGTATGGAATTATTTGGTGAAGAAAAAAAGTTTAAAAGTTGAGGATATATGGTTATAAAAGAGTTTTTTGGTACATTAATCCATACATCTTACTTCATATATGATGTCTTCTGTATGTATATCAAATGTAAAAAGTAGTAAACATATAGAAAAAACGTTGAATGTGAGGGTCCAAACTTTTGACGGGTAGTGTGTGTACTAACTTCGGCCACTAGGGGTCAGCACATGAGTACCTTTTATTTATGCAAATTATATTGGACCTTGAATTTGACAAAATCTTCAGGTTTGGGGCACTGCATTTTTATCATTGCTGAAAAATGTCTGTCCTGTCCTAATTTCTGAGAGTGCTGTATATTCTATAGTAGCCTATTTTTAATTAATTAATTAATTAATTATTAATTTTTAGTTGTCGAAAGTTTGTCAGTAGAAAAAAAATCACGATTCTTAAGCAGCATTTGTTTGTGGTATCAACTATCACAAGAGTTCTTGGAAAGCAGGTCAGAAATGTGTATTTTACACATCATGAAAACGCTGACTAAGTGTATGGTTAAGTCAAATTTAAACACATTTTGTCATAGTGAAAACATTTATGTCGCACTTTTCTACCTTCAAGGCATCAAAGCAATTTACACCAAGGAACCACTCACCCATTCACATAAGCCAGTGAGTGCAGGTACTAGGGGCAAGGTGGGTTAAGAGTACTGCCCAAGGACACAACAACAGCCTTCATCTGTGGGAGCTGGAATTGCATCGCCAAACTTGTGTGGATCCGGAGAGTTTTCAGTTTGAGAGAAGAACTCAGCCTCAGCTCAGTAGAAGTGGCAGTAGTTCAGAGTGTTTGTCCATTGATCTGAAGGTTGGTGGTTCGAATCCCGCTCTCGACATAAACATCATTGGTTGAGTGGTCAGAACCACTGATCCACAGGATGGTGATGTGATTCCAGCTCCCAGATGAATGTTGTTGTTGTGTCCTTGCGCGAGACTGAATGGATGAGTAGTGTCTTGAAGGTGGAAAAGTGCTGTATAAAAAATTGACCATGAATAAACAACATTATAACATAGATCAGAAAAAAGCATAATATGGACCTTCTAATTCTGTGGTTAATCAATACATTACCAAACAACATGTGGAGCTCTCCACTATGGGCCGTAGGCGGGGCACCACAGGTCATTCTGGCCCTATTACAAACTCATCCATCATTCATGTGTTTGGGGTGTTTTAAGGCAGCTGTTCGAAGTGAAGAATGTGAGAAATGCGTGTCGCGGATTCTCCCTCCAAAATCCCACTCAGAGCAAGGACAGAAGTGAGGTGATAAAAGTAGTTCAGAGTGTTTGTCCATTGATCTGAAGGTTGGTGGTTCGAATACCGCTCTCGACATAAACATCATTGGTTGAGTGGTCAGAACCACTGATCCACAGGATGGTGATGTGATTCCAGCTCCCAGACGGCTTTGTGCGCCCGGGGTCAGGCTCATTGACCTTTAGTGACCCCTGGAGGAGAGGAGGGGCGTTCCCACAGTCTGAATGTTGGAGTGTGCCACGGGTGAGCGGACACAGGGTCACTTCCAACAGTTAGAAGGTTACGGAGATGAGCAACAAGTGGAGGCAAGACACGTCGTCCACTGATGTTCAACTGGTGATCCTGGCTGCGTTTGAGGGCACGTGAGGAATGTGCACGTGCGAAGGTTTCTTTATTTGCAGTCATCAAAATGAGAGAAAAAAAGAGATAAGAGATAAATTACAAACTATAATTGTTAAATTTCAAAAAGTTGTCCCCCCCTAAAGGGTTTTGCAGCTGTTAAAGGTGTATTGTGTCACTTTTCTGGTGGAGGATCATCACCTGCTTGTTTCTATGGATATATTTCTCTGCCTAGAATGTTCCACAGTGTGACATTAAAGAGCTCTAACTTACATTTATTCAATTACAAGTGGTTTTATAGCCCAAAATACTTATAAAAACAGGTATTCTGACTGTGAACGGAGTCGCCTCTCCGCAGATCTGACCTGTAACTTGGTCTGGTTTAATCTTCATGAAGATAGAACAGTTTAATGCCATACTGTGTAACATTAAGACAAAGCAATAATAATAAATCTCCACGAAGAAAAGTATTTGACAGAAAAATTACACAACGCACCTTTAATTCTTGTTCATTTGGGTTTTTGTAGTAGAATTTAGCCAACATTTATTTAATTTTTTTGAGTGAAACTTTACTTTATATTTATCTCTGTTATATGTATATGCACTAGTCTATCTGTTCAATGACAATAGAAATAAAGCTTTTCTGATTCTGATCATTTGTTTTCATCAAGTTTTTATTTTTGTGGGCCTAAATAAAAGAAGAATTATATTAAAACATGTTAAATATGTGTAAACTTACCAAATCTCATTAAATCAAAATGTATAACCTGGCCTTATTAAAAATTCAAGTGAATATATGATCATTTAATTTAATGAATTAGTCAAATTTCTACTGCAATGTCCTAACACTATAGATCATTGCATAGTCAACTATTGTTTAGAAAGAGAGAAGAAGTGGAAGTCCTAACACAAAAACATGTCAGGTACATATGCAATTTAGCCTTTTACACCATTTGTTATCAAAAGAAAAAGCATATAAAGTACTTATTCAGAGTATTAGTAGTAGTATCCAGTAGTAATAGTAGCAGTATCCAGAGTATAAACCAATTTAGGTTTTCGAACATTATTTCATAGTCTGTGTGTATCAGAGCTGATATTAATTAAAATGTACTTTAATCACGCAGCTCTAAAGGTTAAACGGTGCCATTTACCCACAGGTGTATGTAGAGATAAACTGGGCTGATCTTTGACCTTGCCACTTAACACTAATCTATTCATTAAAGTGTGGTGTAATTATGAGTCTATCACTCCCTGGAGGCTGTGGGCTGAAACTGCAGAGTTAGATAAGGATTCCCAAAGGACTGACAGCACATTTAGACGACATCAATCTTCTTTATCTTATCTGCGCAGCCTGCAGCCACGACCCACCCTGAACAAACCAGGGCACGCGTGAATATAAACCCTATTTTATACTGAATAATCACTGTCTCGTGCTTTTGTGTTTCCTCTCTACAGATTTGAGACTTGGTTCACTACGTCCTTTTGATATGTGACGTCCGGCCTTAGATGGGATTAAACATAACTCCTGGTTGTTTTAAAATGGGATTAGTCTCATGTGATGTGACAAAACAAATGCAACAAACAGATTAGAATCCTGAACAAGGGAAAAAGAATAATTGAATACCCATTTCAAGTTATTTTATTGCTTCCACTCTTCTCACACGATACTGAAGCGTGAAAATACATCTGTAACTCTATTCTAAAGACCTACATTATTTTTGTACATGTGTAACAGTATGGAAGAGTGGGAGAAGCAAGGAAAAGCCCTATATGACGGAGACGGTGGCAGGCAAAGCAATGAGAGAAAGGAGTTTGTGAAGTTTGTGATTGAATGAGAGGCTCCAGGCCAAGTCAATACAGAAAGAGACCAGAAGGACTTGTGCTTTGACATTAAAGTCTGTTAAGCTGCTTTGATTCAAACACTGGAGGAAGGTAAAGCCACTGGACAAAGCTTGGAAAACCTCCTCGAATGAGATGCTCTCAACAGCCCCTCAGACAGTTTCAAAAGACAAGAGCACGGGAGTGGAAAAACCAGCTCAGCCGTCCTCATCTGACCTGCCCCAGTCAGGACACCAGCAGAGAGGAGAGGGAAGAGAAATACTGCTGCAAAAATTCCAAACAAACCACTAGGAAAAAACAGCAGACACCTACTGATGCCTCATATAAAGAGGTGAAGAGGACCAGGAACCTGCTGATTAATGCACTGAAGAGACCAAAGTCGATGAAGGCCAAGGATTCAAGAGTTTAAAGAAGCATATGTTTACTACATTTTCATCTATGATCATAATTTACCAACACTGGGGACTGGAGGAGATGTTTGAGACCTTCAAGCACAAATTCTTACTCTCCATATAAATATATTATATACATATAAACATTTTATGTGCCTAAAATACATTTCCATGGGGTTTTGCAAAGTTAAACTACTGCTCAGAGGCTGTTCATGTGGCTAGTTGATACTGTTTGTTGCATTTGTATTTGTTTGTTGCATTTGTAATTGTTTGTTGCATTTGTATTTTCATTTTGGAAAGCGGCTAAAATAGGCTTGAAATAAGAGGTCTCGGTTTTTGGATTGCAACTTTTATTCATTGTCATACAAATCAAGACAATTAAGAGCATACATTAAGTGAAAATACCACAACAAGTATTTCATTCACCCACTCACCCAGTCACATACACATTCATTCATTCAACTTTTGGCATAAAGCTCAAGAGAAATATTCTCAACAACAGTTGCATTTAACACATAAGGCCTTAGCACAACCTTCACTCCACTGGAGTAACTACAGTTTGGTCCACCGTCATCAATTAAATGAGCAAAACAAACATCTAAGATCAAGCACAACTGGAATGTCCATCAATGTGATGATAAGAGCCTCCAGATCTGTCCAACAGGGGGCGCCACAGAGTCAGTGAGTCCAGACTGTGTACATCATCAGAGGTACAGTCTACAGTCCTCAAGTCTTTGGTGAGGTGTTTACCATGGCCTCCAGACGGGGGCACTGTTGGAAACAGTGTCTCTGGGCTGTGGGCTGGTGATGGAGCCTCGGAGCCAGGCCTCGGTCTGGGGGAGCGCGTGTGGGGCTCTATGGACCTCCTTGTCGGCTGCTCTGTGCGCTTGTCCCAGCTGCTGTTTGAGGAAGCACACGGTCATCTCCAGCACGTCGGCCTTTTCCAGTTTGGAGCAGCCCTCACGGTGCAGCTCCTTCTCCAGGAGGACCTTCAGCTGCTCAATGCAACCATTGATCCGGTCACGACGCATCTTTTCCACCACAGGCTTTCGCAACTAAACGGGAAAAATAAAAGATGGTCGCGATCAGTGAATGGAACAATATCAGTGCATCACTAAATACACATTAGCTCTCTGGTCCAAGGGAAGCAACAGGAAAATACTCAAACAAGGAATTGGAAAAGCTTCTGAATCTTGAGTGTAGTAATGAAGTGTCTACAGGTAACTAACTACAAGAGACATTTCCCAAAAAAACTACACTTGTCAACAGTAAAACCTTTCAAGAATGGAGCAAACAAACTAAAACTTCACTAAATCTTCTCCCTCAAATACCCAGGGCTACAACCGATCTAACAACACAACATGTCATTTATATTAAATCTTACAAAAGGAATAAATCAATGCATGCTCCAGTGGTACTTACTTTTATGGGATCTCTATCCGTCCTGGCCTGGTGCTGAGTCGAAAAGCTGCTGTAAGGAGCCATCTCACTTCAGTTCAGATCAGATCAGTTCAGTGGGTTCTCTGTAGAGTTTGTGGAGCTGTGAGAGACCCCCTTACGCTTATATACTGTCCCATTACCATAACAAAGGCCTCATGTCCCGAGAGACACTGGAGTTCCCACACTCACCACCCCCAGGGAACAATACTGACCTGAGCATCGCAAATAAGGGCGTTTATCTACAGTATCTAGGATGGCTGCTTCACTGAGATAAGCAACAGGTAAAGATAGATAGAAACAGAATGAGACTTTAAATGTGTGGGGTAGGAATTGCAATTTAGAGCTACAAATGGTGCAGGATTCCCCAAAGGAAAAAGTAGTAATTAGGACCCAAATGCCAAATGCCCTAGCAATAAAGCAATATAAAGTGTGTTTGCTGTAAAAAAAAAAAAAAAAAAGACTTTTGGCTGCTAATAAAATATATAGTGGGAGACCTCTGGAGACAGATTCCCACAGTGGTGAGTCCGAAAGAGTTGCCTTGAAAAACATAGGCTATTTTTGCTACTTATTTTTCATTTATTATTACCGTGTAAATTGTTGCTCTTTGTTATTTTAATATATTGTCATGTGTGAGATACGGTGTCCAAATAATTTCCCTTGTGGCTCAATAAAGTTTGTATAAGCCCTGAAAAACAGAGTCTATTTAAACCTCTATTTAAACAATCTCAACTATATCAAAGTAACATCAGATCTAACCTTGTCTTATTAACTGCATTTTACATTTGCCAAACTTTTATGTCACAATCCAGATAATTAAGATTTAAAAGTGCTTAATAACAGTTAGTTCATCGTTAGTTCATCAGGTAGACTGGGCTGAACCAGAGCAAAGGATCATGGTATATGTAGTTCTCTCTTCCATCTGTTGTTGCACCATAACAATCAAACAAAATTTAAGCAAAGAAACTTCACAGTATTTAGATTATTGTTATATATATACTACTACTCACTAGAAATCAGGTGAATTTGCTTGAACAACAGTTTCTGACTTCTAATGTCAAATGTAGGGTGACCAGACGTCCCTATTTACCCATGACAGTTCCAGTTTCGAGCCCTGTGTCCCCTGTCCCAGCACATTTATCCAAAACCAGTGATTTGTCCCATTTTTAAACAAGAAATGTCCCTATTGTTACTATTTTTGACCAATTTGATCCCTGCCAACAGTAACGCGAGACATAAATTTTTGTTTTAGGCTTTTGTTTAGGAAAACTTACGGAAACACAAAGAAAACCTGACTATACTGACACGTGTTAGTCGTGAATGGGCCGAGTGCAGAACAATTTTCCGTAATTACGCACTCGTTTCACAATTTTATTATTACCTACCACCACACCCCGGGGATTGTGCTTTTTTTTTTTTTTTTATTCTGAAGTCCTGGTCGCCCTGTGGTTAGAGTTTACCAAACTGCATCGTACCGTGTCCCTGTCGGAAGTGGAGGTGTGCGGGCGCGCGAGGTTTACGGCGGCGTGGTGGCGTTACATCCTCTGAGCGCGCGGCCGGAGGTGTGAAGGGCGCGAGGTTCCCACAGAGCCGAGCGCGCGGGACATCAGGGCCTGGGCACGCGGGCGGAGATCAAAGGGCCGCAGGCAGCACGCGCCCCTCCAGGTGTGAAAGCTCGCACCTGGGGCACGCACGAGCCGCTCCGGCGCGTGTCTCCCGTCGGACGTGGCGACGCACAGTGGGGAGCGCATGTTTATGAGAGGGTTCCCACGGAGCGGAGTGAGCTAAAGGAAAGCTCTAGTTACCATATGGCGCAGGGCTTCACGTAAAATCTATAATACATGAGGTTTAAGTTAGTCATATTCAAAGTACTCGAGGTTTAAGTTAGTCATATTCAAAGTACTCGAGGTTTAAGTTAGTCATATTCAAAGTACTCGAGGTTTTAAGTTAGTCAGATTAAAGTACTCGAGGTTTAAGTTAGATTCAAAGTACTCAAGGTTTAAATTAGTCAGATTAAAGTACTCGAGGTTTAAATTAGTCAGATTAAAGTACTCGAGGTTTAAGTTAGTCATATTCAAAGTACTCGAGGTTTAAGTTAGTCAGATTCAAAGTACTCAAGGTTTAAGTTAGTCATATTCAAAGTACTCGAGGTTTAAATTAGTCAGATTCAAAGTACTCGAGGTTTAAGTTAGTCATATTCAAAGTACTCGAGGTTTAAGTTAGTCAGATTCAAAGTACTCAAGGTTTAAATTAGTCAGATTAAAGTACTCGAGGTTTAAATTAGTCAGATTCAAAGTACTCAAGGTTTAAGTTAGTCATATTCAAAGTACTCGAGGTTTAAGTTAGTCATATTCAAAGTACTCGAGGTTTAAGTTAGTCAGATTCAAAGTACTCGAGGTTTAAGATAGTCATATTCAAAGTACTCGAGGTTTAAGTTAGTCATATTCAAAGTACTCGAGGTTTAAGTTAGTCAGATTCAAAGTACTCGAGGTTTAAATGAGTCAGATTCAAAGTACTCGAGGTTTAAGTTAGTCAGATTCAAAGTACTCGAGGTTTAAGTTAGTCAGATTCAAAGTACTCGAGGTTTAAGTTAGTCAGATTCAAAGTACTCGAGGTTTAAGTTAGTCATATTCAAAGTACTCGAGGTTTAAGTTAGTCATATTCAAAGTACTCGAGGTTTAAGATAGTCATATTCAAAGTACTCGAGGTTTAAGTTAGTCAGATTCAAAGTACTCGAGGTTTAAATGAGTCAGATTCAAAGTACTCGAGGTTTAAGTTAGTCAGATTCAAAGTACTCGAGGTTTAAGTTAGTCAGATTCAAAGTACTCGAGGTTTAAGTTAGTCAGATTCAAAGTACTCGAGGTTTAAGATAGTCATATTCAAAGTACTCGAGGTTTAAGTTAGTCATATTCAAAGTACTCAAGGTTTAAGTTAGTCATATTCAAAGTACTCGAGGTTTAAATTAGTCAGATTCAAAGTACTCGAGGTTTAAGTTAGTCAGATTCAAAGTACTCGAGGTTTAAGTTAGTCAGATTCAAAGTACTCGAGGTTTAAGTTAGTCAGATTCAAAGTACTCGAGGTTTAAGATAGTCATATTCAAAGTACTCGAGGTTTAAGTTAGTCATATTCAAAGTACTCGAGGTTTAAGTTAGTCATATTCAAAGTACTTGAGGTTTAAGTTAGTCATATTCAAAGTACTCGAGGTTTAAGTTAGTCATATTCAAAGTACTCGAGGTTTAAGTTAGTCATATTCAAAGTACTCGAGGTTTAAATTAGTCATATTCAAAGTACTTGAGGTTTAAGTTAGTCATATTCAAAGTACTCGAGGTTTAAGTTAGTCATATTCAAAGTACTCGAGGTTTAAATTAGTCATATTCAAAGTACTCGAGGTTTAAATTAGTCAGATTCAAAGTACTCGAGGTTTAAGTTAGTCTTATTCAAAGTACTCAAAGTACTCAACTTCCACTGCAGCCGAGAGCCCAAATCCACATGGGGTCAAGACACGGGAAGAAGACCAGTTATTTAGCATAAAGTCAGGCCAAGTTGAGTGTTTAACAAGCTTTTACTATTAGTACTACTACTGTTACTACTAGTATTTTGTATATAGAGACATTTTTCCCTTGTGGATCAATAAAGTTTGTCTAAGTTATGGTGATCCCAGTTTTTTTGGTGGTTGGTAGTAATAAAATTGTGAATTAAGTGTGTAATTAAGGAAAATTGTTCTGCACTCGGCCCATTCGTTTCTAACATGAGTCAGTATAGTCACATTTTCTTTGCATTTAGGTCATTTTTTAACAGCTTTTCTGGATTTTACCTAAAGAAATGACAATTTATGCCTCTCTTTACTGTTGGCAGGTGTCAAATTGGTCAAAAATAGGGACATCTGGCATATTTCTTGTATAAAACTGGGACAAAACACTGGTTTTGGCTAAATCTGTTGGGACAAGGGACATAGGGCCCAAAACTGAGACTGTCCTGGGGAAATAGGGACGTCTGGTCCCCCTAGTTTAAGTCAAAGTCTCTTTTTAGTTTGTACAGTACTTATAGCAGAAGCAGGCGAGGGCAGTCTATGCAGGTAAATAAAAAATATACTAGTATATTTAAAAATCTTTCACTAGTGATATTATTTCTTGTTTCAAAGTGGTCTTCATTGTTGTTCACATTTAAACATGGATTATTTTGTTTTATTCAATATTTTACCAGGTAAGTCAGTTGAGAACGGCTTCTCATTTACAATGACGATCTGGGACCTGTGTAACATGTTTTTTGGGTTGATGGGGGAAACAGGATTGCCCGGAGGAAACCATCCAGACACAGGGAGAACATGCAAACTCCACACAGAAAGGCCCCGGCCAATCTGGGAATTGAACCCAGAACCTTCTTGCTGTGAGCATTAGCCACTCAGCCACCGTTAAAATATGTTATAAAAAACAAAATCAGAAGCATTGGGTCAGATTTGTGAAAAAGTGAAAATTAGAAAATTGACTTTTATGAGCTTTTAGTCATGTTCGAATGTTGTTTCCTCATCAAAAACGTATCTGGAGTTATATTTTGTTTCATTCACATTTTCTCCCCAAAGCTCAAAATGCTCTGTTCCACCTTGTGATGTCATGAAGCAATAGTTTTCAGGTTAAAGCTTTTACCGTTTTACAATTTGTTCAGTAGAAATGGACAATTCCAGGACTAAAATTATCCAAGTGATTCTAGTGAAGGTGTTTGGGAGCTTAAAAACACAATGGAGCACTTCCTGTATCATCATAACATGGAATCTGGCCTAAATATGCAGGGTTTTTGTGTTAAACATGTGCGGATGAAACAAAACACAACTCCAGGTCTATTTTGGAATGAGGAAACAACATTATAACCATTACACAGCCGCAAATAGCGTAAATGTGCCCTTTAAATGTTGTTACAATCAATGACCGAGTATTGACTTTCCGTCTTGGCTGACACATGTCCCTCTCTGGCCCCTGGGATTGGCCCCTGTCCCAGATGTGGCCCCTGCTGGTTCTCTGTGTGCCGTCCAGCCTCTCCACTTTCCCACAGATCCCCTCACAGCTCTGACAGGCATGTAAATGTTAACGAGTCTTTTGTTTTGGCTCCAACAGAAAAGCTTTATGTCCACTTTGCTCTGATGTAAGTCGACTTAGATCTATTCAAAGAGTGAATTTAACTATGACACAAAGGGGAAACACAGGAAATGTACCTTTTTATTAAGTGACAAAGGTAAAACAGTAAATAATGAACTGGTGGGCTGTTGGGAGTTTGTATTTAGCAACACCAGAGTAGAAGTATAGTTAAGGTGACCAGATGTCCCTATTTCCCCGGGACAGTCCCAGTTTTGGGCCCTGTGTCCCCTGTCCCAGCGGATTTATCCAAAACCATTGATTTGTCCCAGTTTTATTGAAGAAATGTCCCATGTGTCTCTATTTATGACCAATTTAATCCCTGCCAGGAGTAAAGAGAGGCATAAATTGGCATCTGTTTAGGTAAAATACAGAAAAAGCTGCTTAAAAATGACCAAAACACAAATAAAATGTGGCTAAATATAACTGTAAGTCAAGTTATAACTATTGTAATCTTGAATATGGACACAATTAATGACAGTGAGGAGGTAATCTATCACTTATATAATAATAATAATAATTATTATTATTATTAAGGCACCTTTCCAGGCACTCAAGGACAACCAACATGTACAAACAACAATTACAAACAGCAGTTATAAGAAAGAAAAACAAAATCACGCTGGTTAAACATACTTCTAAAACGTTACATTTAATAGATATTGAATTTGATCATTTCAAGTAGTTATTATAAATCATAATATAACGTTAATAATACAAAAAGGACTAAGACTTAAATAGATAAAATCGTTCATCCACAAACTCAAAATCCCAAAAGTGCAAAGCCTCCTGTCATTGTGCCTCTGAGCAAGACACGTCACCTACATTGTCTCCTCCAGTTACATGTGGCTGCTTGCAACAGGCAGAGCATCTGGAGTGCAATAAAATTCGACAATAATTACGATATAAGTACTGTTTTGTGGCTATGGAGATCCAGATGTCACTCCTAAAAGGACATCCTGGACTAGTGTTGTCAAAAGTATCAAAAATCAGATACTAATCGATACGAAAACGAATATCGAAACTAGATACTCACTTGAACAGGTAATGAGATGTAAAAATTCACATTCACAGGACAGAAATGAACCTTTCCTGAAGCTTTAGCATGATCTTGAGCTGTGTCAGAACAAATATAAGACCACATAGATGAGTGCACACCCATGGACCACAGAGGGATCACACAGATACAAGACCACATGGGAATATAAAAGAAAGTACTGCTATTTAATGTTGAAAATCACATTTGTAAACAGTACTGAGTATTGAGTCTATTCCTTCTGTGTCTTCCCTAGATTTGGTTGAGACTATCTGTGGCAGCACAAATAAATCTCATTCCATTTTTGGAGTATTAATGTCACTTACACATAGGGATGCAACGATACAGTTTTCCCACGATTTGATGCATATCTTGATACACGGGTCACGATATCAATTCGATTTTGATACGTTTTAAGAAGCAAAAAAAGAAAAAACTCTTAATTTTTTCTGCTAATGAGTATAAATAATATAATAACACTGATATCAACGAAACATTACATCCATTACATACAATACATTACAGTACAACTACTGTGAAGTTGTAGTTTATATGTGAAGTGTTTTAGTTCATTTGGTTCAATGATTCACAGCTCAGAAGTTTTATTCAGTGAAAATAAGAACAGAGCTTTCTCAGGCTATTTTATATTGTATAATACGGCCAGTCTACTCTTAATATAAAGTGGGAGGGGAGCTACACTATCAGACTTTCCTCCCGAGTCTTCTCACTGCATCCACACACCTCACGCCTGTGACCCCTCCGCCTCCTCCAGCAGAGACAGTAGCTCCTCCCACACTGTCCTGCTACAGTCTGTGACACACTGCGCTCTCACATCCTCTTTCTGGACACTAAAACTATGTTATATTACATCAAAATGTCTCAACAGACCCTTTTCTGAGGGAAACTTATGAGAGAGAGTCTGAGAAACAGATCACATGTATCGCAAGTCACGTCACATGTGCACATATGAGCGTTTAAAGCTGACGTGAAGCCAAAAGCAATTCTGAAGTATTTAAAAGTGAATATCTTTGTCATTCCTGGGTCTATCAACGTAAAGTAAAGAGTGAGTGAAAGATAAAACCCTCCTCTGTTAGAATATTTCAGCTGCAAGTCCCTATGGAGCTGTTTGTCAACTGGACAAATGTTTATTGTCCAGCTGACAAATTGAATTCTCTCCTTTGCCATGGATTCCACCTGGACCACTGAGGGATTTTAGACCCACATATGGAGCTGTTTTCTTGCTGCATCTGAGGAGAACGGTGCAATGACTGTTTCCCTGTTGGACCAAAATAAATGACAACACATGCTTATTGGTACGTGCATATTGACGGAACATGTTATATTGAATCGCCAGACCATTATCGAGTGATTCAATATTATATCGAATATCTCATCCCTACTTACACATACTGTATATTTAATCTTTAAGCAGTAATTTCTGACCACTGTTGTCCCTTTTAAGTTAAGTTAATGTAATATAATATAATGAGCAAAAAAGTTATGCCAATATTGTCCAGTTTATTTTAGACTATGGGAGGCCACTGTAGTCTCTTGTATTAATGGGAAAACACCCGTCCTTAGTTTGACATTTTTGTATATTTTCTATGTTTCTATGATTGTTTCTGTGTTGTTGCTGCTGAACTTTGAATTTCCTTCAGGATCAGGATCAGTAATCTATCTGAGCGTTTGTACTTTATTGTTCTATTGTGTTTTTGTGTGTATTAGACTGCACTTTCTATTTTTGCACAGCTCTTTGGGCCGCTGTGATTGTTTTTATAAATAAATTTAACTTGTTTTACTTACGAACTCTTGTATATTGCTGAGATATTTTTATTACTCATTTCTATTTTTCTTTATTTTTACTTGTACATATACATTTATATAATTATCCCTTACTTGACACCAGTCTCTTGCTATTTTTGCGACTTTATATATTACAATTTACATTTTTTCTCTTGTTATTATCATACATTGTGATGTGTGAGCTCCTGTGTCCAAGTAATTTCCCCTGTGGATCAATAAAGTTTGTCAAAGTCTAGGTTTATTATTGCGACACTATCTTTTAATCTCCCAACGTCCTTTTATTTGCCCCGCTCTTGTGGTCTCTCCGTGGTCTACCAGTGTCCACATGAGAGTGCGAAGGCGAGCGTCCCTCCCACAGACCCCGGGCCCAAACTTTGAACCCCGTCGTAAAAAGTGCAGCAGAGGCAGAGCTGGACCTGTGAGTGTCCTATCTCCAGTTTCCCACACTCGGCTCCATTCAGCCGCCCTCTGCACACGACAATGGAAGTGTGTCCTGTTACACATCACATTAGCCCCGTGTTTGATCTCCTCTGCACAGACAGGGCACGGACAGGGGGACAGGGAGGGCAGGGGGACAGGGGGACAGGGGAGGCAGGGGGACTAGGACAGAGGAGGGAGGGGAAAGGGGAAGGAGTAGAGAGGTACAGGGGAGAGAGGGGACAGGGGAGTGAGGAGGATAAGGGAGAGATGAGAGGAGACGGGGCGATAGGAGACAGGGCGGTAGGGAGGTAGGGGACATGGGAAGGATGGAGCAGAGGGACAGGGGACAGGGCAGAAGGGATGCAGGTGATAGAGGAAGAACAGGGAAAGTTGAGATATGGGGCAGGGGACAGGGGAGGAACAAGGACAGAGAGGACAGGGGAGGTAGAGGACAGAAGAGAATAGGGACAGGGGGACAGGGGAGAGAGGGGGCAGGGGAACAGGGGAGGAACAAGGGGACAGGAGAGGGACAAGGGGACAGGAGAGGGACAAGGAGACAGGGGAGGAACAAGGGGACAGGGGACAGGGGAGGAACAAGGGGACAGGGGAGGAACAAGGGGACGGGGAGGTAGGGGGTGAGGGGAGGCAGGGGACAGAGGAGGTAGGGGGCAGGCTCAGGACAGCTGCTCAGGACCGTCAGAGCCTGAGAAAGTCCCTGCACAGCCAAACTCCGCACCACTAAAGAAAAGTTTGAATGAGTTTTGGGTGGCACATTTCGGGGCGTGCTTCAGCAGGACATGGGAACGTGCGGAGGGGGTGTGTCCGGTGTGGGACAGCTGTCAGAGAGGGGCCTGATGGGAAAAAACTCTGGACAACAGAAACAGGACAGATTCACACACATTTGTCAGTGTTCAGGAATGTGCTTAATCTTATTTCACACTCGAGTATGACACATGTTTGATTGATCTGGTAACACGGTTGTTCTGTGTGATTTACATATGGGCCACGGAGCCGTGTGAAAGACACTGACCTCAGGCCTCATGTAACTGGACTGGTATATTTTATATTGGCCTATAAAGACTTTTTTCATTTTCATCATTTTCTGCAGAAAACACAGGACCAGAGTAAGATCAACTCTTGAGGTGTGTCTGCTGATATCTGCTACTCTATGTGAGTACAAGTAGTAACTGTACAATAATTATATAAAAGTAATTATTAAAGTTATAGTATAAAAGAGAGACAGAGACAGTGATTTCATGTTTATCAAACTTCATGTGAAGTTTTTTTTATTTTCATCTGCTTCTCAGAAGCATCATAAATAGGACCTTTATCAAAGGCATTTCAAAAGATGAACATCATCTCATGAGGACACATAATATATAATATATAATTAAACATTATCAGACTTAGGACAAATAAAGTCACAGTTTAAATCAAATTAAATCATTTGAGATTTACACAAGCAGATCCACAGGATCAGAGGTTCAACAGATACTCAGTATCACACTTTAGTTTCTCTCATTATCAACAATAACCCAATGTGGGTGAAACATGTAATAGACGCCAATGTGGATTTATTATTACAACATAATGACCCAAAACTGGGTTTATCATAACAACCCAAGACTGGGTTTAACAAAATAACCCAAAACTGGGTTTAACAAGATAACCCAAAACTGGGTTTGACATAACGACCCAAAAGTGGGTTTAACATAAGGACCCAAAAGTGGGTTTAACATAAGGACCCAAAAGTGGGTTTAACATAAGGACCCAAAAGTGGGTTTAACACTGAACTGTTTCTAAACAAACACATGAGGTCTGTCCCAGAGGAACAAGAGAAGAGCTTCTACAGAAGTACAAACAGCTCTGAGGAACCAGAGCATCTCCAGAGCATCTGATCTTCATCCACAGGTCCCTTCAGCAGTGCAGGGACAGGAGCAGGTCCCGTCAGGAGCACAGGGACAGGAGCAGGTCCCGTCAGGAGCACAGGGACAGGAGCAGGTCCCATCAGGAGCACAGGGACAGGAGCAGGTCCCCTCAGGGACTGGGGGTCATCATCAGACTGTAAGTCCTACAGAGGTCCATGACATCACAGACAGGGTTTAGTCCAAACTTGGCTTTAGACTTAGTCCTACCAAGGCCTCCAGAGCCCATTGCTCTGGATCTGGACCTTGCAGTGGTCCTTCTGCTTGGAGGCTGTGGGAATGACAGGGGGGCCCCCGGGGGCCCGTCCCTGGAAGTGCCCCAGCAGTCTTCTATGAGCCTGGGTCTGCAGCTCACAGTGGGACAGGAAGTTGACGGCCTCCTGGACACAGCGTGAGTATCCTTCTCCAGAGGTCCTCGTGGGGACGAGGGCTGCTTTAGGGGCCACTTTAGGTTCCCGTTCAGGGTCCCCTTTAGGGTCCCCTTTAGGGGCCAGTTTAGGGGCGACGTGCTGCTGCCAGGCCTGGAGGTAGGCCACAGTCATCTCCAGAACGTCTGCCTTCTCCTGTTTGGAGTCAGGCTGCTGTCGGAGGAACTCGGGGCCCAGCAGAGACTTGAGCTGCTCGATGCTGGAGTTAATTCGATCACGACGCAGCTTTTCAACCATGGGCTTTCTCAGCTACAGAGAGAGAGAAGGACAGTTAGCACACGGGGCCAGAACATCAACATGTGTCATAAATAAATATAATATTAGTGAATCAAATACACTGGAGCTTGATTTACCTTATGAGCTGAAGCCATCTCTTTAGCGCAGTGTGCAGAGAGAGTAGGAGCCATCAGTGGGGTCAGAGAGGAGCCAGGAGCTTCTGATCTGCCTGTCTCAGCCTGTGGCCTGTATTTATACTCCTCCCTCTGCCTGGGAGCGTGTGGGTCCTGGGTCCGCCGCGCTTTCTCACAGTCCCTCGGCCAATCAGGGCGCTGGGAAGGAGCTGCCACACGATCAATGGGCTGTTTAGGGTCCCGGGACAAAGCCTGAGGGCCTCAAGGGAGCAGGTGGAGTCGTCTGGGGAGGGGGAGGCCGGGGGAGGGGGTCACTCTGCATGGGAAAGTCCTGACCCCATAGACAGGCCGGACGCCGGGGGTGATGAAGGCACACGCAGAGACACACTTCTACGCCGCACTGGGAGAAGGAGCTGAACAAATAGCAAAAATATTAAGATGTCAAATAAGGCAGAATTATATAAATGTGTAAGCACAAGTTAAAAAATGAGAAATATAGTAACATAAATAATATTATAGAAATGTATGTAGTTCATATAAGTAGACATCATATTTATAAAGGTAATTTTGAATAAGTCAGACACTTTGTTATAAGTATTTTTGTAGATTTGTAGTTTTTCTGATATACAAGATAATTTATATACACTGATAACTGAGGTAAGTAGTCAGTGAAATGAAGGTATGTTCACATAAATTTGCTAATATTTTTGGTCTATTAAACAGTTTATCTCAATCACAACCCAATAAAAAAACTCTACTTAAACTGACAACACCAAAACACATTTTTTTCTGTTCATTCATCTGACTTTATTTGACAGAACATCACAGTAAAAGATTGGATAGAGAGTTAAAATGACTTCATTTTTACTTCATTTGAGTCGATTCATCTTGACAAGTAAAATTATCTGCCAGTGGAATAAGAGTTTTTCCTTAATTCAAGCACCATTTGGTTTTGTGTCTTATTTTAAGCGCAAAAAGTTGATGTTTTTTTGTGTATCAAGATGTATTTTCCTATTTTAAGCACAAAAAGTCTTATTCCACTGGCAGATTATTTTACTTGTCAAGTGAAATTTGCTCAAATCATGATAAAACTCATCTTAACTTGACTAGATTTTCTTTTTTTGCAGAGTGAGGAGAGACATTCAGTATTCACCAGGATCGGAATATGAAAACAATACAATCTGGTGAGTTTTCCTTCATATGCGCTGTAATTTAAAGGTCCTTTATTACACAAAATTGTCTCTTGTGAGCTTTAAAATGTGTTATAATGTTGTTACCTCCTCAAAAACATACCTAAAAACAACTACCTTTTACCTTTAGTTCAGAAAAGATGGGCTAGAGTTGAATATTTTTAATTTGTGAGAAGAACCGAGTCTGAATGTGTTTGTGAGTTCAACATGTGGGAATGAGACAAAACACAACTCCAGGTCTGTTTGTGCTGAAGAAACAACATTATAACAGATCAGAAAACTGCATAACACGGGCCCTTTAAAGATAATTTGCATATTGACAGGTAAAGTAAGTAGGAATTAATGCAAATAGGCCACTGACACACTTACGGTGGCGGGAAAAGTCGATGTATTTCTAAGCTGGGGCTCTTTTGAAGTGAGCTTTACAGTGTTGTGTTTGCGGCAGGAGCGTTTGGGAGGGGAGTTATTGAGCGTTGGGTTTGACGCTTGTCGTGTAGGGCACACTTGAGGAGGCACACTTTGTTCACACCTCGAGCTCCTTCACTTCCTATCAGCTGCTCAAGGAGACCACAGGGAGGAGACCCTAAATATAGAAAGTGCAGAGGCTTGTGTTTAACATTGTGGTGATTTACTATAGGTAAGGAAGGTTTGTGTTATGGTTCTGAGCTCATAATTCTCCATTTCTCCATTTTATATCCATTTTTTGTGATGGTAGATACTCTTGACGGTTCTGTATTATGCAAAATTGACCAGAAACCATTTCAAAACATATGAAAAACAATATAAATCAAAATAACATGACAAAAATCTGGAGTTACAGGTTCTTATTTAAACATGCATTCGGTACTGACACTTTAATGCACTTTAATGTTATTTTACGGGTGTCATTTATGTTATTTATCATCATATTTATACCCATTCGGTTTAAGATTATGTGTTATTATGAAACTGACACTGAAATACTCTCCACAATCCTGACTCTTGTGAACTTTAAACTTAGACTTTATTGATCCACAAGGGAAATTACTTGGACACAGTAGCTCACACATCACAGGAACAGAGTAAAAATATATAAAAATGGTAATAAAAGTCTAAATAAGTAGCAATAAAACAAACAGCAAGAGACTGGTGTCAAATAAGACATGCAGTATATTATATAGATGTATGTACAGTAAGTAAAAAACAAATATTGTAATATAAATACAGTATAATCAGAATCAGAAAGGTTTTATTGGCACGAGTGAGCGAAACATAAGACAAACACTACCAAACATGCAACAAATAAGATAAAATAAAGCAGAATACAATAAACTCATTAATGTGACACAAAAATGTACAATATCACAGTTATATACAGGACAAGAGGTCGTAAGGAACCAGTGCTTCAACTTACCCCACAGGAGAGGGCAGATTTACCCAGGCAGAAATGCTGTTACCTCATCGAAAACGTACCTGGAGTTGTGTTTTGTTATTTATTATTAGTCCGTGTACATCCCCAAAGCTCAAACTGCTCTGTTCTGCAGTAGTTTTCAATTTCACCGCAACTTTTTACCTATAGCGCTGTAGATTTTGGTTTGTAATGATATGATATTAAGTGTTTGGAGTTTAAAAAGACAGTGGAGCACTTCCTGTTGTGTGTTTTCAGTTTGAGAGAAGAGCAGAATTTGGAAACATATAACATAGATCTGAAAATAGCGTAATATAACTTTACTTGAACAAAACTTACCTAAAAAATCTTAAAATCGCTCATGTAAAGTGGTTTGGCGCTGTCATTATAACAGTGGTATGCACACTGTAAACACTCATAATAATTAGATTAAGTTGTGCACACTCAAAGTTCTACTAACTTAATTATGTCAAGTTGCTGCAACATGTTCCTCTTTTTGAGTCATTTTAACTCATATTTTTTGATTAAAGGTGGTTATGGGTATAAGTGAGCGTAACTTAATAACATAGATGAGGTACAACTTAAAAGATTTAAGTAATTAAACACTGACAATGATAAAGTCCTGTTATTTTTATTGTTTCTAATTGGTGTAATGATTTAAAAATAAGCTTAATTTATACAGTACGTGACAAGACGATTTCAAAGCGCTTCACCAAATGAGTGAACTTATTCCTGTGGTTTGAAAACTCCCAATTTTAAGTCATAATAAAGGAAAATAATTGATTTGCCTTAACAGAAAACTATGGGAACTGCAAATATTTGAGTTGTGCTAAATGAGCACTTTTAATTCAGCTGTTTTCAAAAGGTACAAGTAGAAAGTCCAACCTTTTACGTTCTGGAAAAAACAACATCTAGATAAGTTAAAATGACTTAAATTAAGAACATTTTACTTTATTTGAGCAGATTCATCTTGATAAGTGAAATGATCTGCCAGAGGAATAAGTGTTATTTTCTTAATTCAAGCAACATGTGGTTTTATCTCTTTATTTTAAGTGCAAAAAGTTGTTGTTTTTCTTATTTTAAGTGTAGCAAGATGTACTTTCATATTTTAAGCACAAAAAACTTACAGCACTGGCAGATTATTTTACTTGTCAAGTGAAATGTACTCAAATCATGATGAAACTTTCTTAATCCAAATCATTTTAGTTTGACTAGATTTTTTGCTTTTTGCCGTGTGGAAGATTGCGACTTTTAAGTTCATCAACTGGTTCTGGAAACTTCAGATTCAGATTCAAGATTTATTGTCGTTGTCACAAGTAACAACGAAATTAGATTCAGGGCATTGATGTGCATGAGAAGTGCAGGTATTAGAGCAATTTAAATGGTGCAAATGATAGATTCACTTATTTGGGTTTACAGTGCACGGTAAATACAATAGAGGACATCTGACGCAAAATTGTTCATATGTAAATGTATTTTTTGGCTTTTTCATATTTATTTGGCTCAGAATATTCATAAGAAACTATCTGTAAATCACTCGGGTTGGAAAGTCTTCAAAACTCCTCGTGCAATGCCTTAGCCTTAATCCCCCAGCCCTGCGTTCCCAACCCCAAACCAGTTGAGATGAATGGAGCCACTGAATCTCAAGGAATGCATGACGTAGCCCGGTTGTCATTTCTTAGGGCCATTATGAGGCACACTTCACCCCCCCTGGACACACACACACACACACACACACACACACACACACTCCTGTCTCTGGCCTGAGCGACGTGAGAGCCCCTATGTCCTTCTCATTCCCACACTCCGCTCTCCTCCAGGACACTGCTCCGGGGCAAAGGGGGACAAAAGAAGTGTGCTCCCGCCTCCTCCTCCTCCTCTCCTTCTCCCTTTCCTATAAGGGACACTCAATAAAGTCCAGGCTCACCATCTGGACCCGGGGCTATTACCGAAGGACGATTGGCGTGAGAAACGGAGGCGAGGAGCCGGTGGAAGGAAAAGTTGGTCAGTGCTCGGGTCAAGTTTGGGAATGTTAGAAGTGGAGGATGGTATATAAAGGTCGGGATGTATTTAAATGGGACAAATGAACTGGTAAAACAAACCAAGTTAAACCAGATAAAACGCCTAATCTGGTCTGATGCTACTTTTCACTTTATTATTTTTTCATATTTATGCCCAAAACTTTTTTTCTTACATTTTTTGTTTATCTAATAAACATAAATGACTACATAAATATTCCACAAAAATAGTTTAAAAAAAAAACACAAAACAACAATACTACTACTACTACTACTAATAATAATAATATAATAATAATAATAATAATACAAAAATACTAAATAAATATATACAAAATTAACAATAAAAATACATTTTCATAAGAAATAAAAATATTAAATCATAACATAAAAAGTACATTCTGCTATAACAACATTTTTTTTTACCAGTTTTCTCAACCAAACCAGCATGCAAAATAAAATAATTAACTTAATATTTATTTTTTTCTATTTATACCAAAAAAAATTCTTTTGTTTGTCTATAAACATAAATATATAAAGAATCCACAAAAGTCAAAAATAAACACAAAATAATATTAATACTAATATAAATATATAAAAATATTCACTTAATAAAAATAAATAAATAAAAATAAACATGTACTGATTAAGGATACTTGAAAATCACATTGTTTGTTTGTCTCTCATGTTTCTATGGGAGCTTAAAGCTGGGGTCAGTAACTTTACCAGTGTCGGACATTTTGAATGTGTTATTCCTGAAGCAGATGTTTTTGGTGCAGGTTCCCACCGCATCTCACCACACGCTCTCACCCCTCAGACCAGGACCGGACCAGGATTTGAACCAGGATCTGAACCAGGACTTTCTCAGGACCCTCCCTCCTGTTTGTTTACGCCCTGTCATTGTTGTCTGTGAATTATTCTCTCATTCACAAAGATGATTGTCACAATGCCGCGCTGTGATTGGTGGACTGGAAAATTGAGTCCTGATTGGTCAAACAGTGTGAGAATTTTTTTTTTGTCAAATCAGTGGTAGAAAATGTTAAAAGAAATTTGATAAGAGCTGGATATGGACCACACTACCATATAAGCACGTTTAGTAATTATATAATTATATAAAAGTCAACAATATATACTGATATTACTGCTAAGGCTAATTCTCATGTGTATAAAGGGAATTTATTTGCATTATGCCTGGATAAAGTCCACAGCACATCTCACACATGACAACATGAATACAACTCATTTAATTATTGGCTCTTTATTGATCTAATCACTTCTTAAAACAATTTAATAAATAGAGTTTGTACTGGTCTATATTTACCTAACCAAGTGTCCATCACAATGTAAGAAAGAATAAACATTATCATTATCACCCAATTATTAAATATAGCAGTATTGAAGGTATTACAAGTGTTAGTGACTTCTGTAGTAAGTTTGTTATTTACTTGACTACTGACTACTTCTACTGGAGCGTTATCAGTATTCAAAGTAATTGTACCTTTACTTTACCCCTTGTGGTTGGGCTGTAGGCTGCAGGTGACTCAGAGGATTGTGGGTTTAGTGGTGGTGACTTGTATCCACCACTGTACATAAATCAGAAGAGAATTCCCCTACAGAGATACAGTAGGGCAGCTGTATTACCTTATCTAAAATGAAAGATCTGATGCATTTGTACTTTTTGTGTGGTAGAACATGGGCATTAGATAAAGTAAACATACATGCACCAGGGTGTCCAAACTTTTTTTCTTCAAGGGCCACATATTAAAACACAGACCAGTGTGGGGGCCGATCGAGGGTCAGAGACTGATGTTTAAAACAGTGATTAATTCAAATCTGTGCATTTATAACAGGTTTGAATGACCCTCCAGACCTTTGTTCAGGCTCAGACCCTCAAAAGGACACACTAAATCTGCTTGATCAACGTAGATTTCAAAACATGCAGTAAAAAGTACGATTTGCAGCACTATAGACCAATTCACCTGGAAGCCTGAGGACCAAAACAACTGGTCTGAGGGCCACATTTGGCCCCCGGGCCATAGTTTGGACATGTCGGACAGAAGCAATTTATCAAAGTAGGCCTACAGCAGAGAAAGTTAAAACTCCAGCTCCAGTTTGAGTTCAGGCTTCCGTAGAATTTTTCACGCACAACGTGGAATAAACACTGTTACCATAGCGACGATCTCGGGCCTTTGTTAAAAAAAAAAAAAAAACTTTTTTTCTTTCTTTCTGCAACTAATTTGATTTATATTATGCGACGGGTTTTTCTGCCCTCTGGTGGCCATTTTTCTCTCCAATCCCTGATCAATTATGGATGATGTTTGATCAGATGAATGATCATAGTTCTGTAGGTCTTTACTCCACTTCTGTTCGGGGCTCATGGGGAAGGACCTGGTCCTGCTCCGCCTGCTTGACTTTTCCTCATCTTTTTAAAGTATCTATTTGTTTTTAGCATATTTGTTGTGAAAACTCGCCACTAGCAGCTTAGAATTGTCAAATCTCCAGACACCTCGGATTCGAGTCCGGGTTGGACCAGGTGAGACTGGAGGAGTTTGCGTGTTGGAGCATTGTGATCAGAGTATGTTCCTCTGTCACTCTGAAAAATACGCACAGACATTTAACTTTGGCCTTGAAAGATTCAATATGGCCGTAGCGCCCCATGTGTAAGCATTATTTTCTTTAAAATGTCCATATTCATGCAGCAACAGGAGGCGCCTGTTCTGCAGCTGCGTTTGTTCTCTGACTGACAGGGATTATGATTGTCACCACAAGGGGGCGCTGCTCCACTGTGCTTTGGGTAACAAATAGTGGGTTACAAAAAGCCATGGGCCCTGTCATTATCGATTAAGACCCAGGTTTCCCCTCCTACAGTTCTTCAGGAGTTCTTCAGGTCAATAAAAGTGAACAGTTCCAGCACAAGCACTAATAGGCTACGAATATTCTGGAAAAATCAAAATGAAATCAAATGAGAAGGCAATATTTCAGGTTCAGATAGAATAATTAGGGCTTTATTAATCCTCGGGCTAAAGTTTCCAAAAGCAGACATTCAGCGACAGTTGGACAAAAACAGTTGTAGCAGCGGGAAAGAAATTGAGAAGAAATCTGCATCAACTCCACACTCCATGCATTCGGCTTAGCTTCACATTTCCAGATGGTGTTTGGGGTAAAACAAACCAAAAAATTCCAAGAAACTATAGTCACAAACACATAAGTCAAGGCAGAAATGTGTCCAAGATATAACATGACAATTTATTCTGAATTTAATAACTTATGTCAAAAAATGAGGGGTTTATTTGGGCGTTTGAATTCACTGCTTTTTCCTTTGTCGCTGTGGTAAAGTCGATAAAAACAGAAGAATTTTTTTTTATTCCAGTTACATGAAAAACAACAAAAGTTTTAAAGAATACAGACATAACCAGTGAAACCTGCTCCTAACCATTTTAAAAGCGTCAACCCAAACAAAAAGATAAAACCAAATGCCACTCAGAATTTAAATATTGCACCCAAATATTAAAAGGATTCTCCAAACATTTGACCAGCGTTGTTTTGTGTTATATTTTTCCTTATTTTCTCTTCAGGATGGTTTGTGGAAGGAGAGGGGGATGAGTGGAAGCTTGGTGTTACGGAGAGCAGTGCGGAAAGAAAAAAAAAAAAAAAGTACTGTTGTTAATGGTTTGAGTAAGTCCAGGTTTTACTTCAGCCATTTTGGGCGAGTTGTTTTCGGGGACAAAAAGAGGAGCGGGGTTAGGGCACGGAGTTCAACACGTCCTGTAGGAACGAGTCCGGATCTGGGATTTCAGACAGAAGACCTGGAAAAGTACACAAAATTTACTTTGTCACAACGTAAAGAAACATTAACGTAAAGAGCCTAAAATCAGGATTACACAAAGTAAAAATGCAGTTTGAAATGACTTTAATGACAATAACACTACTACTACTACTACTACTACTACTACTACTTCTCACTACTACTACTTACCAACTACTACTACTCCTACTACTTACTCCTACTTCTTCCTACTACTCCTTCTACTACTCCTTCTACTACTACTCCTACTGCTACTACTGCTACTTCTACTACTTCCTACGACTACTACTGCTGCTACTATTACTACTGCTACTGCTACTACTACAAAGAGACATTGTGCACTGTTACAATAAACCATTGTAGACTGATATACTTGCTACAGTACAGTTATTTTGAAAATTGTTGGGGGGAAAAAAATCTACAAAAAATACTAAAATAAAATAAATTAAATACAAAAAAATGTACATCTATAATCTATTTCCCATTTTTTCCCATGTTTTTAATCAAAATTGTATATATTATATTATTATTATTATATCTCTTGAGGTTAAAACAAGTCTACTTTGGACCTTTGAAAACGGTTTAAAAAGACCTAGTCAATTTTTTGTTCACATTTTTACTGTAAAAATCTGTTTTTTTTAAGTCTCTGCAGTCTGTAAATATGAATGATTCTCTAATTCTCAACTCTTTCATTACAGCTACCACAAAAACGAGCTGCAAAAATTCTAAAATGGACAAATATTGGGAGGGACATGTGCAACTACCTTTTTTTCGCTAATGTAAATAAACAGTTTACTCGTATCTTCACGTTTTGCATCCGTATCCTAATAAACAGTTTACTCGTATCTTCACGTTTTGCATCCGTATCCTAATAAACAGTTTACTCGTATCTTCACGTTTTGCATCCGTATCCTAATAAACAGTTCACTCGTATCTTCACGTTTTGCATCCGTATCCTAATAAACAGTTTACTCGTATCTTCACGTTTTGCATCTGTATCCTAATAAACAGTTCACTCGTATCTTCACGTTTTGCATCCGTATCCTAATAAACAGTTCACTCGTATCTTCACGTTTTGCATCTGTATCCTAATAAACAGTTTACTCGTATCTTCACGTTTTGCATCTGTATCCTAATAAACAGTTTACTTGTATCTTCACGTTTTGCATCTGTATCCTAATAAACAGTTTACTCGTATCTTCACGTTTTGCATCTGTATCCTAATAAACAGTTCACTCGTATCTTCACGTTTTGCATCCGTATCCTAATAAACAGTTCACTCGTATCTTCACGTTTTGCATCTGTATCCTAATAAACAGTTTACTCGTATCTTCACGTTTTGCATCCGTATCCTAATAAACAGTTTACTCGTATCTTCACGTTTTGCATCTGTATCCTAATAAACAGTTTACTCGTATCTTCACGTTTTGCATCTGTATCCTAATAAACAGTTTACTCGTATCTTCACGTTTTGCATCCGTATCCTAATAAACAGTTTACTCGTATCTTCACGTTTTGCATCCGTATCCTAATAAACAGTTTACTCGTATCTTCACGTTTTGCATCCGTATCCTAATAAACAGTTTACTCGTATCTTCACGTTTTGCATCCGTATCCTAATAAACAGTTTACTCGTATCTTCACGTTTTGCATCTGTATCCTAATAAACAGTTTACTTGTATCTTCACGTTTTGCATCTGTATCCTAATAAACAGTTTACTCGTATCTTCACGTTTTGCATCTGTATCCTAATAAACAGTTTACTCGTATCTTCACGTTTTGCATCTGTACCCTAATAAACAGTTTACTCGTATCTTCACGTTTTGCATCTGTATCCTAATAAACAGTTTACGCGTATCTTCACGTTTTGCATCTGTACCCTAATAAACAGTTTACTCGTATCTTCACGTTTTGCATCTGTACCCTAATAAACAGTTTACTCGTATCTTCACGTTTTGCATCTGTATCCTAATAAACAGTTTACTCGTATCTTCACGTTTTGCATCTGTACCCTAATAAACAGTTTACTCATATCTTCACGTTTTGCATCCGTATCCTAATAAACAGTTCACGCATATCTTCACGTTTTGCATCCGTATCCTAATAAACAGTTCACGCATATCTTCACGTTTTGCATCCGTATCCTAATAAACAGTTTACGCGTATCTTCACGTTTTGCATCTGTACCCTAATAAACAGTTTACGCGTATCTTCACGTTTTGCATCTGTATCCTAATAAACAGTTTACTCATATCTTCACGTTTTGCATCCGTATCCTAATAAACAGTTCACGCGTATCTTCACGTTTTGCATCCGTATCCTAATAAACAGTTTACGCGTATCTTCACGTTTTGCATCTGTACCCTAATAAACAGTTTACGCGTATCTTCACGTTTTGCATCTGTATCCTAATAAACAGTTTACTCATATCTTCACGTTTTGCATCTGTATCCTAATACAGTTTACGCGTATCTTCACGTTTTGCATCCGTATCCTAATAAACAGTTTACTCGTATCTTCACGTTTTGCATCTGTATCCTAATAAACAGTTTACTCGTATCTTCACGTTTTGCATCTGTATCCTAATAAACAGTTTACTCGTATCTTCACGTTTTGCATCCGTATCCTAATAAACAGTTTACTCGTATCTTCACGTTTTGCATCCGTATCCTAATAAACAGTTTACTCGTATCTTCACGTTTTGCATCTGTATCCTAATAAACAGTTTACTCGTATCTTCACGTTTTGCATCTGTATCCTAATAAACAGTTTACTCGTATCTTCACGTTTTGCATCTGTATCCTAATAAACAGTTTACTCGTATCTTCACGTTTTGCATCTGTATCCTAATAAACAGTTTACTCGTATCTTCACGTTTTGCATCTGTATCCTAATAAACAGTTTACTCGTATCTTCACGTTTTGCATCTGTATCCTAATAAACAGTTTACTCGTATCTTCACGTTTTGCATCTGTATCCTAATAAACAGTTCACTCGTATCTTCACGTTTTGCATCTGTATCCTAATAAACAGTTCACTCGTATCTTCACGTTTTGCATCCGTATCCTAATAAACAGTTCACTCGTATCTTCACGTTTTGCATCCGTATCCTAATAAACAGTTCACTCGTATCTTCACGTTTTGCATCCGTATCCTAATAAACAGTTCACTCGTATCTTCACGTTTTGCATCCGTATCCTAATAAACAGTTCACTCGTATCTTCACGTTTTGCATCTGTATCCTAATAAACAGTTTACTCGTATCTTCACGTTTTGCATCCGTATCCTAATAAACAGTTTACTCGTATCTTCACGTTTTGCATCTGTATCCTAATAAACAGTTTACTCGTATCTTCACGTTTTGCATCTGTACCCTAATAAACAGTTTACTCGTATCTTCACGTTTTGCATCTGTACCCTAATAAACAGTTTACTCGTATCTTCACGTTTTGCATCTGTACCCTAATAAACAGTTCACTCGTATCTTCACGTTTTGCATCCGTATCCTAATAAACAGTTTACTCGTATCTTCACGTTTTGCATCCGTATCCTAATAAACAGTTTACTCGTATCTTCACGTTTTGCATCTGTATCCTAATAAACAGTTCACTCGTATCTTCACGTTTTGCATCCGTATCCTAATAAACAGTTTACTCGTATCTTCACGTTTTGCATCCGTATCCTAATAAACAGTTCACTCGTATCTTCACGTTTTGCATCCGTATCCTAATAAACAGTTTACTCGTATCTTCACGTTTTGCATCCGTATCCTAATAAACAGTTCACTCGTATCTTCACGTTTTGCATCTGTATCCTAATAAACAGTTTACTCGTATCTTCACGTTTTGCATCTGTATCCTAATAAACAGTTTACTCGTATCTTCACGTTTTGCATCTGTATCCTAATAAACAGTTTACTCGTATCTTCACGTTTTGCATCCGTATCCTAATAAACAGTTTACTCGTATCTTCACGTTTTGCATCTGTATCCTAATAAACAGTTTACTCATATCGTCACGTTTTGCATCCTGTATCCTAATAAACAGTTTACTCGTATCTTCACGTTTTGCATCTGTATCCTAATAAACAGTTTACTCGTATCTTCACGCTTTGCATCCGTATCCTAATAAACAGTTTACTCAGATCTTCACGTTTTGCATCCGTATCCTAATAAACAGTTTACTCAGATCTTCACGTTTTGCATCCGTACCCTAATAAACAGTTTACTCGTATCTTCACGTTTTGCATCTGTATCCTAATAAACAGTTTACTCGTATCTTCACGTTTTGCATCTGTATCTAATAAACAGTTTACTCGTATCTTCACGTTTTGCATCTGTATCCTAATAAACAGTTTACTCGTATCTTCACGCGTTTTGCATCTGTATCCTAATAAACAGTTTACTCAGATCTTCACGTTTTGCATCTGTATCCTAATAAACAGTTTACTCGTATCTTCACGCTTTGCATCCGTATCCTAATAAACAGTTTACTCGTATCTTCACGCTTTGCATCCGTATCCTAATAAACAGTTTACTCGTATCTTCACGTTTTGCATCTGTATCCTAATAAACAGTTTACTCGTATCTTCACGTTTTGCATCTGTATCCTAATAAACAGTTTACTCGTATCTTCACGTTTTGCATCTGTATCCTAATAAACAGTTTACTCGTATCTTCACGTTTTGCATCTGTATCCTAATAAACAGTTTACTCGTATCTTCACGTTTTGCATCTGTATCCTAATAAACAGTTTACTCGTATCTTCACGTTTTGCATCTGTATCCTAATAAACAGTTTACTCGTATCTTCACGTTTTGCATCTGTATCCTAATAAACAGTTTACTCGTATCTTCACGTTTTGCATCTGTATCCTAATAAACAGTTTACTCGTATCTTCACGCTTTGCATCTGTCTCCTAATACACAGTTTACTCTTATCTTCCCGATTTGCATCTGTACCCTAATAAACAGTTTACTCCTATCTTCACGTTTTGCATCCGTATCCTAATAAACAGTTCACTCATATCTTCACGCTTTGCATCCGTATCCTAATAAACAGTTCACTCATATCTTCACGCTTTGCATCCGTATCCTAATAAACAGTTCACTCGTATCTTCACGTTTTGCATCCGTATCCTAATAAACAGTTTACTCAGTATCTTCACGTTTTGCATCTGTATCCTAATAAACAGTTTACTCATATCTTCACGTTTTGCATCCGTATCCTAATAAACAGTTTATCTTCACGTTTTGCATCCGTATCCTAATAAACAGTTTTGCATCACGTGCATCTGTACCCTAATAAACAGTTTACCGTATCTTCACGCTTTGCATCTGTATCCTAATAAACAGTTTACTCATATCTTCACGCTTTGCATCCTGTATCCTAATAAACAGTTCACTCAGATCTTCACGCTTTGCATCCGTATCCTAATAAACAGTTTACTCAGTATCTTCACGCTTTGCATCTGTATCCTAATAAACAGTTTACGCCAGATCTTCACGCTTTTGCATCTGTATCCTAATAAACAGTTTACTCATATCTTCACGCTTTGCATCTGTATCCTAATAAACAGTTTACTAGATCTTCACGCTTTGCATCCGTATCCTAATAAACAGTTTACTCGTGATCTTCACGCTTTGCATCTGTATCCTAATAAACAGTTTACTCGTATCTTCACGCTTTGCATCTGTATCCTAATAAACAGTTTACTCGTGATCTTCACGCTTTGCATCCGTATCCTAATAAACAGTTTACTCGTATCTTCACGCTTTGCATCCGTATCCTAATAAACAGTTTACTCAGATCTTCACGTTTTGCATCTGTATCCTAATAAACAGTTTACTCAGATCTTCACGCTTTGCATCCGTATCCTAATAAACAGTTTACTCGTATCTTCACGTTTTGCATCCGTATCCTAATAAACAGTTTACTCGTATCTTCACGTTTTGCATCTGTATCCTAATAAACAGTTTACGCGTATCTTCACGTTTTGCATCCGTATCCTAATAAACAGTTTACTCGTATCTTCACGTTTTGCATCTGTATCCTAATAAACAGTTTACTCGTATCTTCACGTTTTGCATCTGTACCCTAATAAACAGTTCACTCGTATCTTCACGTTTTGCATCTGTATCCTAATAAACAGTTTACTCGTATCTTCACGTTTTGCCTCTGTATCCTACTAAACAGTTTACTCAGATCTTCACGCTTTGCATCTGTATCCTAATAAACAGTTTACTCAGATCTTCACGCTTTGCATCTGTACCCTAATAAACAGTTTACTCAGATCTTCACGCTTTGCATCCGTATCCTAATAAACAGTTCACTCAGATCTTCACGCTTTGCATCCGTGATCCTAATAAACAGTTCACTCAGATCTTCACGCTTTGCATCCGTATCCTAATAAACAGTTCACTCAGATCTTCACGCTTTGCATCCGTATCCTAATAAACAGTTCACTCAGATCTTCACGCTTTGCATCCGTACCTAATAAACAGTTTACTCAGATCTTCACGCTTTGCATCCGTATCCTAATAAACAGTTCACTCAGATCTTCACGCTTTGCATCTGTACCCTAATAAACAGTTTACTCAGATCTTCACGCTTTTGCATCCGTATCCTAATAAACAGTTTACTCGTGATCTTCACGCTTTGCATCTGTACCCTAATAAACAGTTTACTCAGATCTTCACGTTTTGCATCTGTACCCTAATAAACAGTTCACTCGTATCTTCACGCTTTGCATCCGTATCCTAATAAACAGTTTACTCAGATCTTCACGCTTTGCATCCGTATCCTAATAAACAGTTTACTCAGATCTTCACGCTTTGCATCTGTATCCTAATAAACAGTTCACTCAGATCTTCACGCTTTGCATCCGTATCCTAATAAACAGTTTACTCAGATCTTCACGCTTTGCATCCGTATCCTAATAAACAGTTCACTCAGATCTTCACGCTTTGCATCCGTATCCTAATAAACAGTTTACTCAGATCTTCACGCTTTGCATCCGTATCCTAATAAACAGTTCACTCAGATCTTCACGCTTTGCATCTGTATCCTAATAAACAGTTTACTCAGATCTTCACGCTTTGCATCCGTATCCTAATAAACAGTTCACTCGTGATCTTCACGCTTTGCATCTGTATCCTAATAAACAGTTTACTCAGATCTTCACGCTTTGCATCTGTATCCTAATAAACAGTTTACTCAGATCTTCACGCTTTGCATCCGTATCCTAATAAACAGTTCACGCCAGATCTTCACGCTTTGCATCCGTATCCTAATAAACAGTTTACTCAGATCTTCACGCTTTGCATCCGTATCCTAATAAACAGTTTACGCGTGATCTTCACGCTTTGCATCCGTATCCTAATAAACAGTTTACTCAGATCTTCACGCTTTGCATCTGTATCCTAATAAACAGTTTACTCAGATCTTCACGCTTTGCATCTGTACCCTAATAAACAGTTTACTCAGATCTTCACGCTTTGCATCTGTACCCTAATAAACAGTTTACTCAGATCTTCACGCTTTGCATCTGTATCCTAATAAACAGTTTACTCGTGATCTTCACGCTTTGCATCTGTACCCTAATAAACAGTTTACTCAGATCTTCACGCTTTGCATCTGTACCCTAATAAACAGTTTACTTGTATCTTCACGCTTTGCATCTGTACCCTAATAAACAGTTCACTCGTATCTTCACGCTTTGCATCTGTATCCTAATAAACAGTTTACTCAGATCTTCACGCTTTGCATCTGTACCCTAATAAACAGTTCACTCAGATCTTCACGCTTTTGCATCCGTATCCTAATAAACAGTTCACTCGTATCTTCACGCTTTGCATCCGTATCCTAATAAACAGTTTACTCAGATCTTCACGCTTTGCATCCGTATCCTAATAAACAGTTCACTCGTATCTTCACGCTTTGCATCTGTACCCTAATAAACAGTTTACTCAGATCTTCACGCTTTGCATCCGTATCCTAATAAACAGTTTACTCAGATCTTCACGCTTTGCATCTGTACCCTAATAAACAGTTTACTCAGATCTTCACGCTTTGCATCTGTACCCTAATAAACAGTTCACTCAGATCTTCACGCTTTGCATCCGTATCCTAATAAACAGTTTACTCAGATCTTCACGCTTTGCATCCGTATCCTAATAAACAGTTCACTCGTATCTTCACGCTTTGCATCTGTATCCTAATAAACAGTTCACTCGTATCTTCACGCTTTGCATCCAGATCCTAATAAACAGTTCACTCGTATCTTCACGCTTTGCATCCGTATCCTAATAAACAGTTTACTCAGATCTTCACGTTTTGCATCCGTATCCTAATAAACAGTTCACTCGTATCTTCACGCTTTGCATCTGTACCCTAATAAACAGTTTACGCCAGATCTTCACGCTTTGCATCTGTATCCTAATAAACAGTTTACTCAGATCTTCACGCTTTGCATCTGTATCCTAATAAACAGTTTACGCCAGATCTTCACGTTTTGCATCTGTATCCTAATAAACAGTTTACTCAGATCTTCACGCTTTGCATCCGTATCCTAATAAACAGTTTACTCATATCTTCACGCTTTGCATCCGTATCCTAATAAACAGTTCACGCGTATCTTCACGCTTTGCATCCGTATCCTAATAAACAGTTTACTCAGATCTTCACGCTTTGCATCCGTATCCTAATAAACAGTTTACTCAGATCTTCACGCTTTGCATCCGTATCCTAATAAACAGTTTACTCGTATCTTCACGCTTTGCATCTGTATCCTAATAAACAGTTTACTCAGATCTTCACGCTTTGCATCTGTACCCTAATAAACAGTTTACTCGTGATCTTCACGCTTTGCATCCGTATCCTAATAAACAGTTTACTCAGATCTTCACGCTTTGCATCTGTATCCTAATAAACAGTTTACTTGTATCTTCACGCTTTGCATCTGTATCCTAATAAACAGTTTACTCAGATCTTCACGTTTTGCATCTGTATCCTAATAAACAGTTTACTCGTATCTTCACGTTTTGCATCTGTACCCTAATAAACAGTTTACTCGTATCTTCACGTTTTGCATCTGTATCCTAATAAACAGTTCACTCGTATCTTCACGTTTTGCATCCGTATCCTAATAAACAGTTCACTCGTATCTTCACGTTTTGCATCCGTATCCTAATAAACAGTTTACTCGTATCTTCACGTTTTGCATCCGTATCCTAATAAACAGTTTACTCGTATCTTCACGTTTTGCATCCGTATCCTGCACTAACCTACGACATCGAAGAACTCGGCCAGGCTCTCTGCGGGCATGAGCTCGTCCTGGAAAGTGCGGAGCACCCTCTCGGACGCCTCGTAGATGGGCATGTCGTTGTGGCGCACGTACTCTGCCAGCGAGAAGGACCAGCCGCCCTCCGTGGTGCTGGTGGGAACCTTCTGTAGCACAAACACAGGGCAGGGGGCGGGTTTAGAGGAGGCGGAGAAGAACATGGGGGGAAAGAGGCTGGAGGTTACGGCGCTCACCCTGAACATGTCATAGACCAGGTCCACCAGGCCCCAGAAGAGAAGAGGGGAACGGTAAACAGCGTATTCCTTTGGCGCTTTGTCTGTGAGTCTGGAAGAAAAACACAAGGACGTCAGTTTTAAAGCAAAAATGTAATGAAATAGTTTTTTCTTTTGATACTTTTCAGCTGATCTCATCAACATTCCCTGGGGGTGTGATGTTAATTGTAGGCACAGCTCCGTCTGAAGCTCTGTTACTCAAGTTAGACTTAAATCTGAGCTTTATTTTAACACAGTTTGCCCAGGAAGAATTCACTGAAACTACAAGAGGTGATCTGATTTGTGCTGTTAAACAAGTCCATGTTAAATAACGTTACAGTCTCCTAAAAATGTGCTGTTTTAACCCTTTAAACGACGGGTGCAAGTCTATATTTTGATAACTACCGGCTCCAAATAAACGCTGAGTCTAAAACAAATCAAGAAAGAAGACGTGACCACTGACGCTGCACTTTTTTCTTCTTCGCCTGTTTTGTTTTGCTTTGTTTTTACATAGCCGGTCGTGTTTTCTTTCAGTCAGTCTTTGCTCCGGTGCAGCAAAAAAATTAAAAATATGACTTAAATTTTAAACTTTCTGTGATAAAATAGCAGAGGGAAACTTCAGTTATTCTTAATATTACTTCAGTTTGGCAATTTGGAGGAAGCAGCAGTGTCATCGTAGCTGCTGTTGTGTAAGAGGAAAATTGTGGCAAAGGGGCGAGAAAAGGCTGGGGACGACAAGGTGGACAAACTAGTCACCAGGCCATCGTATAACGGTGACGCCAACTCCGAAGTGTGCCGTAAAAACTGTAAATTACAGTCCTACGCCGCGGTGTCACCGGTGATCCCTGTGGTTTTAAAAAGGTTAATCAATTTCGCTTTTTTTTTTCTTGAGTTTTTTTTAACAGTTGCCACATTTACATGAGAGCTTTAATTCCGAATCAAAATAGTTTAATTCCGAATAAAAGTTAATCCCTCTTTAAAAAGACCAAGCAAACACTTAATTCCAAATGAAAATGACTATTCAGAATAAAATTTAATTCCGAAGTAAGTAGGTGGTTTATTCCAATTTTAAAGCCAAATTAATTTATTCCTCAATCATGTAAACGTTTATTCTTCTTAAAAATAATTCCGGTCGTTTAGCATGTGCTCGTTGGGTCGCCCTTCTGACGAGATGACGCACGTGCCCGGAGCAAACGATCTCGAGCCACAACTGTTTTTTTAATTAACGCGCAGAAAGAGCTACAAATAATGAAATGAGGTGGGATACGGGAGTGGGCTGAGGTGGAGCAGCCGTTGACTCAGTTTGTCTCCGACACTCTTCCCTTCTCCTCCTCAGCTCACAGACGTAAAGTGTGAGGAGAGAATTCTCCAGCTGCTGCTTCATTATCATCGGAACGACTGCGAAAAAAGTTTGGATCGTGTTTGTGTCCGTGGCATAACGACAAACTGAGATGACAGAAAAGCCGGGAGCAGCTGAAGTGTGAATTTTCTTCCGGTCGACGTAAATCCGTTCGTGTCGCTGTCCAATCAGAACCCTTCCTGACCCCCAGACATTGAGAGGAATTAAATAAAGGCTATTTAACGTGTTTTCCATGTAAACCTCAAGTCGGAATTATTATTTCCACTCGAAGGAGCACATTTTAATTCTGAACTACTGAATTCAGAGTAACTCCTAAACATTCCACCATTAGAGACACATGTAGAACACCCCCAGCCTGTAGAAAACTGCTAAAATCCTCGTGTCTCACTTGGTGGTGGTGGCGGTGGAGACCCGGCGTGCGTGTGCGGTGAGCAGGAGTCGTCGGAGGAAGTAGAGGCGGGTGGTCCTCCAGCGCTCGGGGGGCTGGATGTGCATGCCCAGAATGGTGTAATAGTGAGGACCCTCCACCTCGTACGAACTCTCCATCCACTTCTCACACGGCTGCTCCTGGAAGCTCTGCAGGTTCTTCTCCTCTCGGGACGTCGCTCTTGTTCTAGAGAGACACAGGGCACCGAGTTAGAGTCAGGATTCAAGATGATTTATTGTCATTGTCACAGAAAACAACTAAATTAGGTTTAGAACATCAAACACGGCGTAATTTTGACGTGAAGTGCAAGACCTTTTTTTTTTAAGATATAAAAGTTACAGGCCACTGCATCTGTGTGTGCCACCATCAATATTTTAAACAGTTTTTTATGTTGCTGATAACCTGGACCTGAGCACAGTGTTTCGTTTCTGTGTATTTTTTGTGATTAACTGTGATTCTGATAAGTGAATGTAACTAGCCAAGTGTCAGCGTCTCCTTACGTGTTGAGCACATAGAGCACTGTGTGGATGATGTAGGGGATGAGGTGGATGTTGCTCTCTCTGCCGCCTCCTCCCGTGTCCACGCTGAACGACTGCTCGGTGGCAAAGCGCAGGAACAGCAGCTTCGTGTCGTGGATGTTGAGTTGGTACGTGGGCTCCCTCTGCCCCGTGCACTCCTGCAGATATGTGTTGTGTCTGGAACCAAGTGGAAAGAGGTTAGACGAGAGGGAAAAGAAATCTGAATGTTTGAAAGCGCACAGAGGCAGGTTTATTTTTTATTTTATTGTGTACTTGAAAATAACCAATTAAAGATTACTCAAACAAATCACTCCAAATAGGCTCTATTCACACTTGTGTCACAAACCAGGAAGACATTTGAAAACATACAATTACAACTTTCGGCGGGCTTTGTGGTCCTCAGTCTAACAAAATCTAGGATAAATGAGAAAATGTCCCACTTTTCTAAATCTACTGTACATGTCTTTGATGGCATACGTATTCAATTCAATTCAATTCAATTTATTTTGTAGCGCCCAATGTGCACGTATGTGCTCAGTGCGCTCGGAGTTGTGCGTCAGAGGGGAAATGATGAAAACTGAGGTATGGTTGGAAATGTTGATGAGCCGAACATAACGGAATGCTACAATGACGTGTAGATGAAAAAAAAAAACTGGCCCTTTTTCTAATTTTTCCTACATTTTAGACTTACTACCGTGAACAGAGCCCACTGGAAGTTGTCATGTTTCCAAACGTCTTCCTGGTTTGTGACACAAGCGTGAATAGAGCCTATACAACTTTGGGTGAGTAAATGTTTGGGGGAAACAACTATAACACGATTAAAACCTAAAAAAAAGTCTATTCTACATAATAGGTCTGCTTTAAAACGTTAAACCCTGAACTCTTTTTAACTTCAGAAAGTTGATATGAAATTCCATCCATCCATCTTCTCCCGCTTAATCCAGCTGGGTCGCGGGGGCAGTTTGCTGCCCAATACTCATAGCACCTGACCCCCCCTATAAACCCCTCTGCGGGTGGAGCAGGAGGGTGGACGTCATGGTCCTTGATATTAGTTCAAAGGGGTGCGGGCATGTTTTAGGTTGATGGGGGAAACCGGAGTACCCGGAGGAAACCCATCCAGACACGGGGAGGAACATGCAAACTCCACACAGAAAGGCCCGGGCGACCAGGGGATCGAACCCGCAACCTTCTTGCTGTGAGGCCTGAGTGTTGCCACTCAGCCACCGTGCCGCCAATGATATGAAATTAACAGACAAAATTACACCAGCAAATCCACAAACTGATGAAAAGGTAACAGAAGAGTTTTCCATTACCTTGCTAAACAGGTAGCGAAGGCTGATTCTGGCACATGCGGCCCCCAAACAGGAAGTAGCCCATTGCACTTTGTACTGGCGTTCTGTAAAGCAGCACTCTCCCACTCCTCCCGACCTCGAGCCAGTCTGGACCAAAGCAAATATTACAAATGTAGTTCAACAATCATACAAACAATAAAACAAATATTAATAAAATAAAAAAAAAGTACCTGACAGCAGCTAAATGACAGTCGTAGTGGACAATGTTAAAGTGCGAGACAGTGCTGTAGCCCTGCTGTTTCCGAGGCTTATTCTCAAACTCCTCCAGGTTCACTCTCTTTGTGAAGGTGTAAATTCCCAGCACTTTGGTCGGCTGCAAAGCAAATGCGCATTTTAACTTCAAATTTCAATCTAAAGGTGCACTGCGCAACATTTCTGGTGTGTTTTTTGTTTTCTGGGTCCGTCTTTAAACACATCTATCGAGCATTTATTCATTACGAGTGTTTATTGCTCAAAAATGCAATAATTCTCTCTGTGAATAAGGTTCCCACTCAAGGTATCTCGAGTTACCTGCCTTGAGATAGACCGGTTTAACATTCTAGACAAAGCAATAACAGCTCCATGAAGACAAACAGGTGAGAAAAGTTATGCAATGCACCTAAATAATAATAAAATGGTTTTAAAAAGTTTTTTTTTTCTATCACTTCGAGAACTTTTTACCTGGAACTTGTATCCCTCTCTACAGATGCAGCAGGTCAGGCCCGGCTCCTCTATCAGCTCCTCCATTTGCTTCAACAGAGAAGTCTTGGTCACCACCTGCCCCTTTTCATTGGTCTGAGAGCCAAAACAAGAATAAAGATTTACAGATTAAAATATAAACAATGAAACTGGCTGCTGTTTTGTACTGTAAGATAATGACACACAGAGAAACATAGATCTGGTTAAAAATCAAGTTAAAATCCACCGTAGAGAACATTTGTCTTTCTGAGCGCTCCAAAACTACGATTAAAAAATATAATAGACTGAAATAGTTCAAAACAAGCACAAATGTAGGACAAAAATGCATTGAAAATTTAAAAAATGTAATGAATAAATTAGACTTGTGTGCGTGTTAAATGTGTTTTTTAAGCTGTCGTGTCTTCTCTCATTTGTACATTAATAACAGTGGAACAGCTCGTACAGTCATGCCCAGCGTGCCCAGCGCCTTCTGCCTCATTGCCATGGCCATGCGCTTCTTCTCAGCTCTGGTTTCTCTTCGTGCGGCGTCGATCTTCATGTTCACGTCGCTGTGTTCCCTCAGAGCCTCCAGGAGGTTCTCCGCCAGCGTCCCGATGCCCTCGTCACTGGAAACCTGCTCCAGTTTGTGCAGGTTTGTGATGGAGTCTGTCCCTATCAAAACCTGGAGACCAGACACAAGCATGTATCAGTATTTCTAATTTCTGAAAACATCCATACAATACAGATTGACTACTGAGTAAATTATTATTGTAGTAAAAACTAGAGATGGCTCAATATATTGGGACGATATTTGCACTTAAAACTTAACTCTCTTAAATCTAACAGGCCAATATTTAGTTCTGCTGACCTACTTCCTAAAGAATACACATAATACTTCATTTTAACACTTAAGGGTGAAGAGATAAGATAAGATAAGATAAGATAAACTTTATTGTCCCCCGAGGGAGAAATTTGTCTTGGGCACGTAGTGCTGGGTGCAGTCAATAAATACAATACAAAAACAATATAAAACAATACAATACAATAAAATACACAAATAGTATAAATATAGAGTAAAATGCAGAATGCAGTACAATATCATGCAATAGTGCAGGACTAGTAAGGTGACCTCAGCATAGTATGTATAAAACAGAACCAGCAGATGTGGCTTCCAGAGTTAATGAGGATGGAGTGGGATTAAGTGAAGTAGAAAAAGGGTTGGGGATGGGCAGAGGATCCACAGCTGTAGGCCTCCCCCCTGCCCACAAGGAGGCAGAGGTGATCTACAACACCCTAACCCTCCCCAAACTGGGAGGGTTAAGGGGGGAGGGGCTAGGGTAGTGGATCCACAGCAGAAGGCCTCCCCACTACCCTAGGAGAGATGTGTGGGGGCCAGGGACCGAGCTGGTTTTTATGTGTTTGTTGAGGAGGGATATTGAGGTGGGAATGAAAGACTGTTTGAATCGATTGCTCTTGCATCTGCTGGCTCTGTAGCGCCTCCCGAAAGGCAGCAATTCATATTCAGAGAATAAAACATGAGATGGATCCCTTAAAATCTTATTTGCTTGACTAACAATAGTGATAAATGCACAAAACATGACTAAACTTCTCTCTGATAGGTTTATGATTAAAAAAGGTTTGTAGTAATTTAAATTAAATAATTTGTGGAAAACTATGAAATTTTGCCCTACATATTGGCCCAAAAATACCGGTTTCACTGGAGTCTAAACAATCAGTATCAGATTTGGCCATTAGAAAACCCATGGCCTTTAGTAGAAACAAAGATGGATGGATCTTTTGAACATTAGTACCCCACTTTTAAATTCACTAACCTAAGACTAAGATAAATTGTTAGTATAACCTCTGATATCCACCATAACAGACTCGTAGTGCAGATAGTTTGGCCTTATAGGACGTGTGCTGCGTCAAAAACAAATTAAAGACAAACTGCATTGAGCACCTGTGTTGGCGGATGCTGTGTTGCTAAACCACGAAGAAGTCTAAGAATAAAAGGCAGCGCTGGTCGAGAGAGGAACTTCTTCCACACATCTGCATCCAGACTAAAAACACAAAACAATAAAACAGGTTTATTGAGGAGTTCACTACTAAAAAACATGTAAAAGTATAAAAGAGTAAACCTACTTTTTTGCATTGGGGATATGTTTCTTCATGTAGTCCAGAGCGCTCTGAGTGATTCCCTTCTGGAGGATCAGGTCTTTCAGTTGGTGCCCATTGCTGTTGTTTTTGATTCCTGCAGCAATTTTACAGAAACAGTCTAAAAACACCTTTTCATCCGCACTGTGCTCCTCGTCATACCTGGAAATAAAAACAAAACGTGGTTAGTTTAGTCAAAATCATGGATAATTTATGTCTTTGTCTGGAGGAGTATAGACCCTTTAAAAATGTAAAAGGAGGGAGCTGGAGGCAAAAGTGAAGTGGAATATAATGTGAAAACCTGTGTTTATCAGAGAAAACCACAAAATATTGAAAATTCAGGATACAAGGAAATTTGGCAAATGAAAACTTATTGAATACACGTGAGCAACATCAGAGCCCAGTTTAAATACATTTAATTGGAGATACTGCTAAAACTTTGACAGGAAAATCCAGATTTTTAGATCTTACTAGACAAATCCTTACAGAAATGTTGAGCCTGCTACAGTTTGTCACTTCATCTACAGATATAGATTTCACCAAAAATGATACTTTTTATGATGCTCAAATACAATTTTGAGGTTAGAAAATTGTACTTTTCCATCCTTCTTAACAGGGAGACAAATTAAAAACTCATATTTGTACCTCAGAATTTCAAAAGCGTTTTGTTATAATGTTCAGATCAGTTTGTCATTTGCAGTATAAAAAAAAATATTGGAAAAAGGGTGTGAGAAGCCCAGAGTGCAAAACATTCATTCGTTTGTTGGAAAACCATTAACATTTAGATCTGTTATTCAGTTAATTATGGAAAATATATCATGTCTGCTTCACTTTGCCTCAAGCTGCCTCCTTTCCAGAATTTTGAACATTCTGATGGTTTTAAAAGGATCTATAAAAGTCTCTAAGAACACGTACTTGTCAAAACTGCAGCACGGTTTGAAGCGCTCCACCAGGATCCTCATCTTCTCCAGCTCTCCGAAGGACAGGTAGGGGATGATTCTCAGGAGGCCTTGTAAAACACTGGGGTTGGAGCGGACGAAGGGCGTGTTGATCTGATCCAACAACATCACCAGCTGATCTTTGTCTCCCGTCAGCAGCAGGTTTCCCTAAAACAACAACAAAAGCAGCGTTAAATTCAGCCTGGAAAAGCTAACTCCGCTCTTGTTTAACTCATACACCTCTCCACCGCCCTCTCAGCTTCTCATCATCTCATCGTCCCCATTCACTCTCCTCATCCCTCATCCTTGCATCGTCCCCTTCAGTCCCCTCATCGTCCCTCCCCTTGTCTCTCCTTACACTCTCATCATTCCCTTCTCTCATTCTCTCATCGTCCCCTTCACTCTCCTCATCATCTCATCGTTCCCTTCTCTCTCCTCGTCCCCTTCTGTTTCCTCATCGTCCCCTTCACTCTTCTCTCATCTCATCGTCTCTCTCACTCTCATCTTCTAATCCCTCCCCATCACTCTCCTCATCCTCTCCTTCACTCTCCTTATCATCCCTTTCACTCATCCTCTCATCGTCCCAGTCTCTCTCCTCATCCTCTCATTGTCCCCTTCTCTCTCTTCATCCTCTCATCGCCCCCTCACTCATCCTCTCTGTGTGTGTCCAAGTCTCTCTAGGTTTACACACTGCAAATTTCTCTGATTTGCCCAAGATTTTAAAGCATATATCAGGTTATTCATCTTGTTTTCAGATTTATTATTTACTTACTGGTTCTGAAACTGCTTAATTTTAGTTTAGAGGTTGTTTATTTTAAGATAACTTGTCAAGTAACATGATCTGTTCATGCGTTTTACTACTTTTAAGTAATTTTCTGATAGATTTAAGTGTTTATGTCTTAAGCTTTTTCGCAGTGCATGTACAGTAACAAAGATGCGCTGACGTGGGTAAATAATTTTGTAGCCGTTTCAAATTGACCTTCACTGTTGTTTGTACCTTATCTTCTGAAATCTCTGCATTGGCTTCGTCCAGAATGATTTCCATGATGCTCAGGACCTGTTCAGCTATGGATGCTCCTCCGCTGTCTTTACTCTCCTGCTCGGCCACTAACGCCTGGAATAAACAAAATGGACAAATTCCAGTATATATTTTATTATAAACATATTTTCTTATATTGGGAAACAGTTTTACGCACCAGGTTGAGAGTTCCCAACATGACGTTGAGTGTGTTCATTTCTGGTTTGACGAGCTGCTGCCGGTTGATTTTCACCTTTACACAGTAACTAAACAACTTCAACAGGACCTGCAAATGTGAAAAACAGTAACAGCTTTTTATACGCCCGTTGTAAGACGGGACGTATTATGGTACGGCGCTGTCCGTCCGTCCGTCCGTCCGTCTGTGGACACTTCAAAGCTTTGAAGTCTTTGAAGCTTTGTCTTCATGAAGAGGCAAATTCCGATTCTAGAATGTGATGATGTCATACTCATACTCCTACTGCAAGAGCCAGATTTCCCTATTGATTATCCGTCCGTCTGTCTGTCCGTCTGTCCGTGGACAATTTCTTGTCCGCGCTCTAACTCGACAACCGTCTCACCTAGGAATGTCAAACTTCCAAACTGCACCAACAATTCATTTTTAACTAGGTTTGACAAATTCTAACTTAATTCTATATACAATAATTCAAAGTACGAGCGTATTTTGCCCCGCTGGCGGAGCTCTTGTATTATTTATTATACGCCCGTTGTGTAAGACTCCGTCACACACTTGTCCACATTGTGTAATACGGGACGTATTACACAATGTGGACGGACGGACGGACAGCGCCATACCATAATATGGTATGGCGCTGTCCGTCCGTCCGTCCGTCTGTCCGTCTGTCCGTCTGTGGACACTTCAAAGCTTTGAAGTCTTTGAAGCTTTGTCTTCATGAAAGATCTGAACTCTCTTCTCAAATGTTCTGCTGCTGAAAGCGAGAACAACCCACATTCTCTGCTTCTTTGAGCTTTGACACATTAAAGCTTTGTAGTGTCTTTAAGTTCTGTTGCTGCAATCTGATTGGTGGAATTCCGATTCTAGAATTCTATATACAATAATTCAAAGTACGGGCGTATTTTGCCCCGCTGGCGGAGCTCTTGTTTATTTAGTGCTCATGATATTGCATTTCGTTGGCATCAATTTAAAGAGAACAACAAAAAATGTGACAATTAACATGTTCCAACTATTATGTGTCATTATGTGAACAAAAGGAACAGGAAGAAGTTAAATTCGTGCTGACAATAGCTCAGTTGGCAAAGCGTTTGTAGACTGATCTGAAAGTTAGCGGTTCAAATCCTGCTCTCAACGTAAAAAAAAAAAAAAAAAAAAAAAAACGAAACACAACCAGACACCATAACTGGTTGAGCGGTCAGATCCACTGACACTGACCCACAGGTTGGCTGTTGTGATTCCAGCTCCCACGGATGAATGTTGTCCCTGTGTCCTTGGGCAAGACACTTAACTCACCTCATCTCAAGAGTCTGCGTACATGTCTTGTGTGTGTATGAATGTGTGTGAATGGGTGAGTGATTCCCTGATGCTTTGAGAACCCTGAAGGTGGAAAAACGCCATATAAAAATGTGACTATTTAGCATTTAAACGCTGCTCCTTTCACAGATCATAAGAAACAACAAAAAACACATCTTTAGTAATTGTTCTCCACCCCAACCAAGTCACCAATGAGCCATATGCATGTTACAGTATCCTCTTGTGGTTTACATTTCATTAACTTACCGTAATTTCACGACCATAAGGCGCATATAAACGTCTTAGATTTTCTTCAAAATGAGCCACGCGCCCTTTCGTGCAGTGCGCCTTGTGTGAGGCGGACGTGATAGAAAAAGGGGTGCGCTCTATGTGAGGCGGACGTGTTAGAAAAAGCATGAGAACGTTAAAGGGGGAAGTGTGGCCGTGGCTTGTGTATAAAAGAACAGGTATGTGCTTTATGCACAACATTGCTGTTTTAACAACCCTGAAATGGCAAAGAGACACCTTTTTTCCACGCATCACCATCGCTTCTAATTTATGACTCTATGCGTGCTCATCTCACCGCTGACGTGAAAAAACAAGTGAAGCAAATGAACGCTACGCTTGCTGTGATTCCGGGAGGGCTGACGAAAGAAGTCCAACCGCTGGACATCGGCGTGAACCGGCCGTTCAAAGTAAGGATGCGAGCGGCATGGGAGCGATGGATGACCGAAGGAGACCACAGCTTCACGAAGGGTGGAAGGCAGCGCCGGGCGAGTTACGCTACAGTTTGCCAATGGATTGTAGATGCTTGGGCTAACGTGTCTGCTGGTACTGTTAAACGAGCTTTCGCAAAAGCCGGTATAATTTCTGAGGAGCCGCACGGTACAGACAGTGACTCCGACAGCGAGGAGCGAAGTGGACCTGCTATGGATTTTGCGCAGCTGTTCGATTCCGAAACAGAGGATGAGGACTTTGACGGATTTGAATAATGACTATTGTTTAATATTGTTGTAATTAGTACTTAAATAAAGCACAACCAAACTCAGTTTTGCTCCCTATATATTTTTCAATACGCACATTTGCATGCTTGTTTGTGCGCCTTTTCGTACGGTGTGCTTTATGTGTGTGTTAAATACAGTAATGGCACACAAAACTGAGACTGCGCCTTTTCGTACGGTGCGCCGTATGGTCGTGAAATTACGGTAAACATTTTCTTTAGTCACAAAGTCCATCCTTTTTTGTCATTGTATATGTAAAATTTATAAACATGAGTGCAACAGTTCCACAGCTTGATAACCCATTTTATATACATGAAGAGAATAAAAAAAAAAAAAAGTGGACCACTATGAGCTGTAATATAGACTTGTGTGTAGATGTATGTAGACTTACAGTGAGCAGGTGTCTCCCTTGTTTGAAGTCCTTGATTCCCGACAGTCTGTTGAGCATACACTCGAGGCCTCCACACTGAGCCATCACTCCAGCCATTTTGTACACCTCCTCATCATCCTCTTCCTCATCTAGAGAGAAAACAGTCTCATTTAATTTGAATATTGTTAATAACGTGAAAAAAAGTGGGAAAAAACACCTGGTTCCTGAATCATAAATGTGTACTTTTTAAACAAACCTGTGGTGGAGTCCAGGGATTCGATGAACTCTTCTGTAGCGTCTCCCAGTAAACCTCTCATCCTGTAGATTATTCTCATGGGCTCACCCTAAATCAAGAAAATATAATAATCATTTAACGCTTTTTTATTCGGGATTAAATTAAAGTCACAAAGTCTGAGAAGCACATACCTCATTTGTCGGGCACCAAACTTTCTTGTAAACTTCAGCCACTGACAGATCCAAACTGATGATTTTGTTGTTCACCAAAAGCTGAAAAAAAAAAACCATAAAAAAATGTGAGTTTCAGAGCCAGTTCCAAATTAGGACCTATTCCTATTTATTAATGGACAAAATAGCAAAATAAAAACACAAGGATCATGTAGAGAAGGGTTAATACGAACATTATAAGACCAAAATTACGTGGCACACCGCAGCAGTAACAGAGAGGGGTGACAAATTTTTTATGTAAAATCAGTTGAAGTTGCTGGAACGTGGCGGCCATGTCCATCTACACATCCAGTCAATGTTTTGAACAAATAAAAGCTCTTTCGTCTTAAACAGAACAATTAAAAATGGCCGCCACACCTCCATGCCGCTGTCATCCTCCAGCAGAGCCACCAGGTCACAGTCCTGACAGATCTTGTTCTTGATGTCCCTCATGAGGGGGCCGATCCCGGGCTCGTTGCTGCTGTAGGGGTTCCCAGGCATCCGGCCCTGAAGGAAGTCCTCCTGCTGGGGGTCTTTCTCCAGAGTCACAAAGAACTCCGTCACCTCGTTCTCCTCCTGGAAATCAGAGAGGGGACGAGTGGTGAGAAGTTTATACTATAATACATACACATTTCCTTCAATTAAGATCAATTAAGTGTTTATCTATCTACAGCAAAATACAGCTTCTTCAATATGAGGCAAACCTAGTCCATAAAATACAACCATTATTTCAACTGTATTACCCGAGTAATCAATATAGGTATACCACCAGTGTTTCCCATTAATATAGGAGAATATGGTAGCCCCAATCTGGACTATATATTGGCAATAGAGTAAAATTAGGCATTGTTGCTCATTGTAAAGTTAAAGTAATAGACTACACTGGTCAAAATGACTGCTTAAACATTAAATATAGGCAGTAATTGAAATTTACACTTCATAACTTGAATGAGATTTAAATAAAATAATTTGTGCCACCATAGATTAACAAAGTCTATAGGAAACACTGCTGTACACTGAAAATAGTCAAGTTATTTTTTACAGAAACTCACAGGGTAGATGATGCTGCAGAGCCTTTCAAATATAAACACTGGGGTCCTGTAGTCGTCCAGATTGTACCTCTTGGCAGTTTCTATGCACACCGCCATAAACGCTTTGGTCTCCGACTCTGTACCTAGAAATATGAGGGGAAAAAAAGCACTTTAGCTCAATATCTGACACAGATTTAGGCTATTGTAACGAGAGCTCCGCCAGCGGGGCAAAATACGCCCGTACTTTGAATTATTGTATATAGAATTCTAGAATCGGAATTCCACCAATCAGATTGCAGCAACAGAACTTAAAGACACTACAAAGCTTTAATGTGTCAAAGCTCAAAGAAGCAGAGAATGTGGGTTGTTCTCGCTTTCAGCAGCAGAACATTTGAGAAGAGAGTTCAGATCTTTCATGAAGACAAAGCTTCAAAGACTTCAAAGCTTTGAAGTGTCCACAGACGGACAGACGGACAGCGCCATACCATAATACGTCCCGTCTTACACAACGGGCATATAATAAATAATACAAGAGCTCCGCCAGCGGGGCAAAATACGCCCGTACTTTGAATTATTGTATATAGAATTAAGTTAGAATTTGTCAAACCTAGTTAAAGATGAATTGTTGGTGCAGTTTGGAAGTTTGACATTCCTAGGTGAGACGGTTGTCGAGTTAGAGCGCGGACAAGAAATTGTCCACAGACAGACGGACAGACAGAGGGACGGATAATCAATAGGGAAATCTGGCTCTTGCAGTAGGAGTATGAGTATGACATCATCACATTCTAGAATCGGAATTTGCCTCTTCATGAAGACAAAGCTTTGAAGTGTCCACAGACGGACGGACGGACGGACAGCGCCATACCATAATACGTCCCGTCTTACAACGGGCGTATAAAAACATAATAAACAAAATAACACCTAAAATAAAACCTAATAACAAAGTCCAACATATACAAACAAAGCACAACATATGTAAATGTGCTGTAAACAAACCTGTGGTCATGTCTTCAAGCATCTCCAGCAGCATGTCCTGAGTCTCGTCGATCAGTTTGGTCCTTTGCACCACCAGTTTCCTCAGACACAGGTATCCGTTGAGCACCGTGCCCACCAGCCGGCTCTTAAAGTGACGCTTTATGGACTCCACCTCCACAAAAGAGGAGAGCAAGCCTGCAACACAACAGCACAAGACAGGAGAGTCAAAATCGTGGGGTTTTAAGATTTCTATTTGAGAAAAGTGATAAATTTACCAGTGAGGCTTTTGAGTGCATAGCCTTGCTGCAGGTCTGTGCTCAGAGTGGCCTCTTCCAGGGCCAGAAGATTTGCAATTTCCTAAAAAATAAGAAAGGGATATTTTTAGTGCAGGATATATGAATGTTAAAGGTCTTATATTACGCAAAATGGACTCTTGTGAGTTTTTTAGCCAGGTTAGAACGTCGTTACCTCATCAAAAACAGACCTGGAGTTGTGTTGGACATGTTTGAGTACCCTTTATTATTAGTCTGTCTACATTTCCAAAGCGCAAAATGCTCTGTTCGACCTTGTCATGCAGCGGTAGTTTTCAAGTTAAGTGTGACTTTTTTTACCTTTAGTTAAATAGAGATTGGCAATTCAAGGGCTGAAATTACAACAGACTGTTTTTAGAGAGGAACAAACTAACCTAAATATGCAGTTTGTGTGTTATATATGTGTGAAAGAAACAAAACACAACTCCAGGTCTGTTTGTGATGAGGAAACATAATAACATAGATCAGAAAACATCATAATATGGGCCCTTTAATTCCCGTAAACAACTAGCAGCAAGAAGATCCAGCTGCAGTTACCTTGGTGATGAGGTTGCCGATGTAGGGCAGGACTCCCCGAGCGGCGAGGTAAACTTTCCAGTGAGTGGGTTTGATGAGCTTCTGATACAGGCCCAGATACTCCACTGCACACTCTCCCGCCACACTCAGCTCATCCAGGTAACTGCACGGACACACAAGCATTCAAACATTATACACTACAGTATACTTAGACTTACACAAACTTTGAGCCGAGGAAAATTATTTGGACACAGTAGCTCACACATCACATATAAGTCTATACACAGGCCATGGAGCTCAACAGTGACGGCTCCCTCAGGTTCTGGAAATAAATAATCCATTAATTTTTCCCACTTTTCAAAGAGTTCAAGCTTTCAAAATTGCATTATTTTTTTCTGGAAAGTTTATGAGAAAAATGAATGGAAATTTAGGAACCAGGGGGTGGGCGGTCACTGTTGAGTTCTTTACTAAACTCATGTACAATATAATATTAGTCCTGTTTGTGTGTACCTGGTGAGGAGGTCTAGGACCTGCTGTTTTCGACTGGGGATGGTGGTCAGGGCTTCTACAATGGTGCAGGCGGCTTGTCTCGCTGCTTGAGTGGCCGGAGTAAACAGAACCTGAAACAACATTGGTGAAAACGATTTAATATTGTTCCCAGATTTTGAAATGAGCCCTTTTTCCAGGCTACATTGACCATTACATGATATGCAATAACTTAACAAATGCCTAGATCATATCGTCACACGCCAGTACAGTCCCTGGTGCTACGTGTCTGTACTCTTTCAATGATCTACTGTGTGTCTGTGTGTGTCTTGCCTGTGTACTGTTGTGCTTTGTGTGTAAATACAGCATAATTGTTCCCATTATATCTGACACATTAATTAAAAACCCGGCTATAAAGACATCAATGCGCTCTACAGTCGTCGACGTATTTTCCAAGTCAACGTAGTAGTCAACAATAGTAATAGTCCTGTGTATTCACCTGTCGAAGCCAGTTGTTGTGGCTGAGTTTGAGCAGTCGTGGGAACAGACCATCTCCTTTTCTGGATCTCATGAACTGCTTCCATTTCCAGGCGTATTTCTCCAACAGGTACTGCCTCCTCAACTCTGCTTTATTCTGTGGTTTGGGCATGTTCTCTTGGCCTGTAGACAATAAATTATCACGTTAAAAGGCGATGCAACCAGTTTTGACGGTTTTAAAAACGTAAAAAAAAACAAACATTTGCAGCAGTCCAAATGTATTCCTCACTTTCCTAACACATTCTTAGCATCCTGATTATTCACAGTGATGAGTTTAAGCACTTTTCACAATTTGCAAAGGTCTGAGTGGAGCTCTGCATGTTGGCAACAACAACTAGCATGCCAACAACGCACCAGTGTTACTTTCTTGGTTCTGGGACAATAAAAACACTTGATAATTAGCTGTAGACCCTAAAAACTTGTACAAATTTTACTTTATTCCATGAAAACAGTTAAAGGGCCCATATTATGCCATTTTCTGATCTATGTTACATGTGGTTTCCTCATCACAAGGGCTGACGGTGCTCACATCTTGCTGGGAGACACTTCTTCCAGGCCTCGTACGAAGCTTTGGGGTCCTTCTTGAGCCAGAGTTGAGCCTGGGCATGGATCTCGTTACTGTACGGTCTGATGGTGGTGAGGGACTCTACAGCAGCATCCTAAGAAGAAAAACATGACCATTTTAATACAATTGTTGAGAAAAGATGTTTGTGATATGAAAGTTACTGGAGTTTGTTTGTACCTTGTTCTTCTTGCTGGTTGGTGCAGGAGGCTTGATGAGTTTTTGGAGAATCCTCAAACACATTAAAGTGATGTTCTCCACCACAACAGGAGTCTTTATGTTCACGGACATCAGGAACAGGCTCAGAGCTGGAACAGAAGAAGAAGGTGAAGTTAATACTGGCTGCACTAACTTTTTGTGTAAATTGTATTCAATAAATGGACTTTTTTGGACTTACCACAGCGCAGACGCAGCTCCCAGCATCCTCCCTCTTTGGAGATTGAGTCTGTCAGTAGTAGCATCTCGTACTGAAGATTACTGACCTGTAACAAAAAAGGCAAAAGAAATGTCAATGAGTAATCAAATTATGATCACGTAAATTTGACTGCAATTGGTACCATATTAGAGCTTCATAATATCAT